>CATIWM010070597.1:0-15252 GCA_949671775.1 Mallotus repandus
TGTTAATGAGTTAATCGTGATGATTAAGTATAATGTTGCTATAGATATGCAGTACAGCTGAGACAATAAAAGTTTTCTTGTGAAAGGACTATCTTTCCATTTCTTTTGATCTCTTAAGTTATTTAATTTCTTTTTATCTCATTCATTAGTAAGAGATCACATGCAATGGCTAGGGTGATTCAATAGTGGTCCCTTTTGCATATATCAGAAACAGAATCAAAATCCACTAAGTCAAGTTCAGAGATTTTGCCACCATCTAAAACCCTCTCCATTGATATATATCAAGCATCATTGTAAAAAAGGATTTGAGAGGAAGGTAGAGGAGTACTTCTCTTGAAAGTTGAAATGATGAGCCTATCATAGTTAAAAAAAATCTTTATCTAATTAAAGTACACAAGCATCTATGAGTGATGGGTCAATTTATGCTTTTAAAATTCATTAGAAATTTCAAAGTTTAGAATTATATTATTTGTTGGAAAATTTACCAAATGGGGTTGAAGATGTAATCACAGGCTTTTGTGGCTCTTAGCCTTACATCCAGCACATGCATGCACAAAAACGACAACAATTAGAAACAAAAGTTAAAGTGTCTTTAGAAAAAATGTCAGTAATTAAGGTTAACATTCTAATGCTCTCATAAGCTAATTAAACTTTAGTATTTAAAATAATAAAAATTTATACAACTACTGAATATCGACATAAATAAATAAATAAATAAATCTCTTTCTCTTACGTAGTGTGAACTCCTCATTATAAAAGAAGATGTCAAGCGCCAACTTACCTTAATTGTCAATTTAAGTCTCACTGATATTCCTTTACAACCTTGGAATATGACTTGGAAAGATTCTGAAAATTCAACCATGGCAAACTATGAATCAAATCAAGCTGCAAAGATTGTCTCCTTCAAAAAAGGAAGAAAGCTAAGCAATACAATCCATTAACCATGTATGAAGTTTCTTAAAATTCTAGATAAATTAAAATATATATTTGATTACCTTTTTTTTTTGGTAATTCAAAATACTAACTTAGTTATAACTTTATTTATAATCCCGCTGTATTAAGATTCTGAAATGAATTCATGAAAATATCAAATTCTTACAAACATAAAAAAAATTTCAATTAAACATCATATAAAGTAAATTATATTTAAATTGTGGTTTTACTCTAATTGAACTAATAGACTTTAAATGCTAGTGATTCGAAGAAAAGCAGTCATATCCAAATCGTCTCATCTCTTATGAATTTTTTCTTGATGGCCAAATCATGGTTCTAATTTCTGCATGTGGGTTAATAGAAGTCCCAAATTTGACTGTGCAAAGCTCTTTCTTTCTTTCTTCATTTTTTTTTCCCCAATGTCTTTAGCAAAACAACCTATTTTGCAAGGTGCGTTCTTGCATCATCAATTAAGAAAAGGAGACATAAAAGTGTAGTCTTAAGATAAGGATACTTACGTTTCAATGTGTCACATGAAAAAAAAAAAAATTTCCAACAGCAAATAGCAATAGCATATTTTCATTCCTTATCCATTTACCAAACATAACTTTTCAAATTGAAGGTTTTCTTTGGCCAAACTATACACAAGTTCTCATCATTGAAATTTCCCCACCACAAAATTAATATACTAATTATCTATTAATGCTGCTCATACACCTCGTTTTGTTTATTGTTTATATATATGTTGATTAATTAATCTATTAATTTGTATATTCCTCTAAAGTATTCTAGCAACTTTGTTCTATTTTTGACCCAAAATGAATACTCCTCTGTTATGAAACTTGTTCCTGTGTTTTGCATATTAAAATCACTAAGAAAGGTTATTATTTTTTCTTTTACTTCCTATTAATTTATTAATTTTTTTAACTGCAATATCCAAAAGTTTTTGACTAATTTGATTCACAACTCTAACTGAACCATAAAAATAATAAAAGTCTCGTAACAATTAATTTAACGCCGCTTGATACATCACGACTTGAGTTTTTTTTTATTAAAACAATTATGAGACCCAAAAAATTAGATTATTTTATTAATTTTCAATTTATTTTCTTTATAATTATTTTTATTACATTAAGAGAGATGAAAGTACTCAAAACTCAGCTTAAAACGTTAAGTAATTATTAATTAACTAGCGGAATTTAGTTAACCTAGCTAATGTTCTAAGTAAAAGTTATTATGACATAAATAACAACTAACTTTTATTGCAGATAGGTAAAAGATCATATTTACGATCTGTTGTTCTTTGTTATTATTTGTTATATTCGACTCCCTCCGTTTCATTTTAATTATCTTTTAAGTAGTGTTACAAAGATTAAAATCATATTTAACAGTATATATAATTATAGATGTAAATTATTATATAACTCTCTTTTATTAAAAACTAAAACTTAGTGTAAATTATAATTACTCCAATAAAAAATTTACTCTAAAAATAAGATGTGGGTAAAATTGAAAAAATGAATTTATTTTTTATTGATAATTTTAAAAAATTATTTATAGTGAAATAAATTCTGTTTTCTTAAAAAATAATTAGAATGAAACAAATGGAGTAATATTTTTAGTTAGAAAAAAAAAATCATATTTGAATTCAATATAAGATAGATCCCAAAAATCCATATTTTACGACACAAAAACAGGTCAGCTCAAGCCGCCTAGCTTTATTAATTTATCCCTAATTTGCTTGATTGTGAAGAGTAAATCATTATACCGACTGATTAGCCACTTTCATTCATTTTTTTTTTTCATAGTCAAGGGACCCTAAGGTTAGGGATCCCACATCGTACCTGTTCGAATCTGTGCTGAATGAAATGTGAATCTGCCAAAATAAATGGGCTTCATAATGTTACTAATTTAATTGAAATATTTTTACAAAAATGTAAAAGCTTTTTTTTTTTTAATTAAGAGATTTTTTCCAAATCTATCTATATAAGTGATAAAAAAATTCCCACTAAGATGTGGAGATGGATGGAAACATTCAAATTCAATTCTCCCAAAAAGAATTTATCCATTAATTAATTAATCATTTGCAAATGAATAGAATTGGAGCTAATTATAGCGGGGGAAAAGAATGGTCATCATTTTTTAGCAGAATATTGTGATTTTCTTCCCAAAGTGGAATGCGAAATATTATACATACACTTGGGTTGCAATATAGGGATTAAAGGCTCACTATGTCTACCCAATAAAGACAAAAATTCAATGAATTTGAGTATGGTCTTAATTTACATGCATTATATTTCCATCTCTTGATCCTACTTAATTTTGCACTACATATATACTATAAATTATTCAGAAAATGTCAAAACCTAAAAAGACAAACTCTCTTGCACACCACACACATATATACACATGCATCTATGTGTAGTAATATCATTCAATCGTACTTTTATTCTCTATCTCATTGGTTTATAATATATTTACCTAATTAGAGTCTAATAAAATTTGGTTAGTTTGTTCTTTACATAGTCAGTTCTTTTTAGTTGATATGATTTAAATATTAATGAATTATATAATAAGAAGTATATATTCTCTCCATTAAATTGACAACAGTAAAAATTAAACTCTAAATTTTAAAATACTCTTAAAGAAAATTTATCCCTTTAACTTTTTTTTTTAAGAATTACTCCTTTAACTTTTTAATTAACTTGTATTCAACATATAGAGTTGAACCACCACTAAGCATATACAGAAAATTACTTTAATCAAATTTCGACTATACATACTTTTGTTGAAAGACAGGAATAAACAAAAAGGAAAGATCATGTCCTATAGTTATATAATAAAGGGTAATTATTGCCCTTTGACATAAAGCAATATGTACTATTATTCAAGGTTTTTCTGCCTCTAAAGGTATAAGAAGAATCAATGGAGAATTTAATTACGATAGTGAAAACTAAAAGCGGAATTATCAATATGGTAATTATTTCCAACCAAACCAATTTTGCTTTCCTTCCACATCTTACGTATACATTTATATATTTTAAATAGTGGGATTTTGCCTTTGAACTTTCCTTTCGCTTGAAGAAAGTGGCTGGGGGTACTTTGGTAAACACAAGGACCTTTGAAAGGAGTTCTAAGACAATAATAAAAGCCATCCTGCGGAAGAAAAAATTGAAAGAAACTAAGTTAAGAGGCAAGAGCCAAAGTCATTAAGGCAGCAAGCTAGCAGCATTGCCAAGGAAAGCTAAAACCTTCCCTTCTTCTAAAATATTTTCTAACAAGCAAAGAAAAGAATTCCACAGTACCTCCCCACCTTAGCCTCTCTATATTTAATTTCTCTCCTTGGAATTCTTGAAGACTCTGGTCTCTTTCTCTTTATCTCTTCATGCCATCATTTTTCAGCAGAATTGCCATGATTCATCTACTTCTTCTCTTTTCTCTGACTTTCTCAGGTACCCTTTTTGATTTGCACATTTTATTTTGGCCTAAATTATGATGAACATTTTTTTTTTTTAGAAAAATTTGGCCATTTTTTGTTTTTTTAGAAAAATTTGGCTCTGGGTGGGTTCAAGCTCGTAATATCTTAGAGCTAAAATAATGCTTATTGGTATTTTCATACATTTCTAATTGATGTCTAATTTTGCTCCATTGCATATGTTTTATTTACAGATTATGGTTTTGTACGAGAAGTCACATCGCTTGGCATCAACTATGGCCAAGTTGCCAACAATCTGCCACCACCAGAAAAAGTTCTTGACCTCTTAACCTCTCTTAAGCTTAACAGAGCAAGAATCTACGATACCAATCCTCAAGTTCTCACAGCATTTGCAAATTCCAATGTTGAAGTTATCGTTACTGTAGAAAACCAGATGCTGGCTGTGTTAACGGATCCTCAACAGGCCCTTCAATGGGTTAGCACCAAAATCAAGCCATACTTCCCAGCCACGAGAATCACCGGAATCGCGGTAGGCAACGAGATCTTCACCGACGATGACGAGACATTATTGTCATATTTAGTTCCAGCAATAGTCAGCATTCATGGGGCATTAGTTCAATTACGCCTAGATAGTTACATTCACGTCTCAACCCCTAATTCATTAGCTGTTCTCGCCCAATCATTCCCTCCTTCGGCAGGTTGTTTCAAAAGTGAAGTGTCAGGAGTCATGTCACAATTTTTGCAATTTTTATCAAACACTAAATCACCATTTTGGATCAATGCATACCCATATTTTGCTTACAAGAGCGACCCAAATAGGGTTTCTTTAGACTATGTTCTTTTCAACCCTAATTCAGGCATGGTTGACCCCTACACCAAGTTAAACTACGACAATATGCTCTATGCTCAAGTAGATGCTATTATCTTTGCAATGGCTAGATTGGGTTATAACGGAATCGAAGTGAAGGTCTCAGAAACTGGTTGGCCATCAAAAGGAGACCCAGATGAAGTTGGTGCAACAATTGAGAATGCAGCAGCTTATAACAGGAATTTATTAAGAAGGCAACTGCAGAATGAAGGTACACCATTAAGGCCGAACTGGAGGCTAGAAGCTTATTTATTTGCATTATTCAATGAAGATATGAAGCCTGGACCAACCTCAGAAAGAAACTATGGTCTTTATCAACCTGACTGCACCATGGCTTACAATGTTGGGTTATCTGAACTTTCAAGTTCCTCTTCATCAACATCATCAGCTTCCATTTCTCTTACTTCCTCTGCCACTAAGGTAAAGCCATAGGTTTCTATATATTCTTCTTGAACTTTATTATTATTATTATTATTTTTAGCTTTGGTAAAAATAAAAAATTTATATATACTCTGCGCATACAAGGGAAAATTGTATGGGACCATTTATACAGAGGGGAAAAAAGTGTATATATCACTCATCATGAAATGAGCAACTTGTATATTTTCATATATTTGTATATATATGCTGTGGATTAGTGCTAATTAATAATAAAATTCTTCATTTTGAGGAGAAATATGCAGCACAGAGTCTGATTTTTTTTATTTTCTCTTATTTTTCCCCTTTTTCTCCTTAAATGGAATTCATTGTGAAACAGGCTTCAAACAAGGAAAACCAAAGCTTGGTGTACTGGATGTTTGTGTTTTTGCTGACCTTCCAAGTTTTTATGAGAAGACCTTATTAAGCAATTGGAGTTCAAATGTACATATATTTTATTGCATTAGTTTGGTAAGAACCATATAGGGGTCTCTTCATTTCTTTTCTTTTCCTTTCTTTTTTTTTCCACCTTAAAAAAAACCCATATCTAGGAAGATACCCCATAACAAGACCAAATTAAGTAGGTCCAATTTGCGCCAAGTTCATATCCAACATAAATATATGTATAGTGCTTCAAAATGTTGACAATTGCTTCGCATTTAATCATTAGCCACGGCTATAACCTTCATCAACTTCCGCCACAATCAATCTCAAAGAGGAAACGAACTCATGATCATATGTTAGAGGAGCAAAAAGCTACGTTAGTATATGTTCGATCTTTTATATATATTGTAATTGTTGCATTAAGTGCTTTGTAGAAAATTTATTTCTCAATTTACTTTCGTCATTGTAGCAAATGTTTAAGCAATATAAAATATATGTATGTTGTTTTTAGTGATAAATAGAATAATGGTATGGTGACAATAATCTTGTCAATCCCACCATACTGGTCGCAAAGAAAGGTACCTCTCTTTACTTTTGGACGTGGAATCCATAACCGTCATTAGATATACAAAGATTTCTGAAGTTTTTATTTTTCATCTTAACAATATCCCTCAATTCTTGGTCCTCAAATACGATAAAGAATCATATATTCGTATAAATAAAATAAGTTAATGTAATGAAGGGCGTTAGTATATTTATATATAGATAAAAGGTGAAGGCTTTGTTCTGGGTTCTTTTTTTATCCTGAAGCGAAAATTGGGCGGCTCAGCTTTATTCCTTTAGGCGATATAGCGTCAGCAATGGGTCATTTTGGCATCCTTTATGCAAAGGAGCTTTTGGGTTGTTTTCTCTTTCGCACTTTTATGAGTGGAGATGTGTATGCAGAGATGATGAGGGAGACAATGTAAGCTCAGCCTTAGTTCAACCTGATGAGGATTGGTCTCACTGTTTTACATCAGCTAACGTGGTGCACATGCAACCCAGCAATTTCCATGGACCCCCATCAAGAAAATTTTTCTTCTTCTTCTTCTTTTTATTCTCTATATAAAGGCCAAAAAACCAAAACATAGGGATCCCTCAAGGAACATAGCTAGGTAGCTTATGTGTGCAAAGAGCCAATTATGTGATTTGTTAAGTCTCAATTGCATATGTTAACCAATATTTTTTAATTTATTATTAAAATTTTGTCATATTCAGAAATCAAATTCATAATTTTTTACTATTATGGAAGAATTTTTTCTATTTAACTATTTCACTCAACGTTATAAGAGTATTACATTATAACTCTTGTAAGAAATGGATTAATAAATATATAATATTAATTAAGTGTATATATATATATAGTTTAACTATTCTCTTTATTAAAATAATTGACATTTAAAATTTATTAAATTTTAATTAATTTAGTTTAATTTAAATTATAAAAATAATAAAAAAATTTAATAATTAATTTAATATAATTATCAATTTAAATTTAAAATATTATTTAAATAAAAAGAAGCTTTCTATTAATTGATTCAACAATTCAAGTATTTTAACATGGTTATTTCACCATTATTGATAAAAATTAATCATATATATGCAATTCTTTCTTCAGTGAGAGTTGTATTCTGTGCTTAATAATAATATACTATACTTTTAATAATATTTTTAAAATTAAGTGACCGTCGGGCCAATTTTTTTTTTTTGTTGGCAGAGTTATATTTTCAGAAAAGAAAAAGATTCAGAAATAGAAATTGATTTATGAGTGCATCAAGAAATTTTGTTTATGCAATTGGAAGGTTGTTGTGTCATGTGGCTAGCTTTTGTGCTAATGACATGTTATAGTGTGCCATAAACACGTATACCATCAGCATGTGCATTTGCCCCATAGTGAGATTATTGCATACTCTTTTAAGTCATAAATCCATATTAGATGAAACATTTTCTCATTCGCATTTGTTTCCTGCATTTATATATAAAAACAAAACGATGACACGACCATTTCAAGTTCCATCTCTCCATCAAATATAAAATTCCAATTTCCTGCTCGAAATTCTTCTTGCCTTCGCGAAAACATATCATTTCTATCAAATACCCATAACTTTTTTTTCGAGCCACTGGCCGTTTTAAGTGAAATCCATCATCATACAGCAAACTTTTTAACCATATCCACATTGTTCCAACTGGATGTGACTAGTGCTAAACAATTAAACCATTGAAATGTATTGTCTTAATTAGAAATATTCACTTGCCTTCCAATTGATATATGATTGAGGTCATATGGCCCAATCCTGTACAGATCTATCAACTAATTTTCTGTTAGGTCATGTGTTTTTATTTTCATTTTCATTTCCATGGCTGTTCATTATTGAACCTATGGCGGGTCCATTTCCTCTTATAAACTCCAAAATGCCCACACATTTCGTGTCTGTTGTCGAAAATTATGTGACCAATATAGACGAGGATTTTCAAACATTTATCAATATGTATATAATTAAATGGGGAAAAGATAGAATATTTTTTAAAAAAATTAAATTATAATTTTATGCATAAAAAAATAAATAAATTTTAGTTTTTCAGATGATTTACTTGGTTCAAATTTTAAAAGTTTTCGTAGTTATCACATACTTAGAGCATCGTTTATAAATTACTATGACTAAAATTAGTCAAATGATAATTTTTTTTTTCAAAAATATTCTAAAATGGAGAGTTCAATTCTCATTCTATCTAAAAAAATTATAAAACTGTAAAACAAAACTAAGCTATAATTTGTATATAGGTATAGAAGGGGAAAAGTTTGAGCGAACACTAAGAGCAAAGTCCAACATTTGGTATATAGGTTTTTTTTATCATATCTTTGGATGTGGATATATGAAGAATGCTTGTCAAAAGTTACCAATAACAAGTCAAAAAAAAGATTAAAACAATAAATAAATAAATGTATTAAGACATCACTAAAGTTTAGTTTATGATTTTCTTGACGCACTGAATTTGACAAAGAATCTATTGTGCTTCTTTTGCAAATTTTCCGCCCTTTTAACCTTAATTTAATGCCAATCACACATGGTGAGCTTGATTTTACCTTTAAAAGGTTAAAGAAAAAACCAAGTAAAAAAAAAAAAGGAATTTCTCAAAGAAGCCAATTATATTTCGTTTTCTGAAAATTTTCTGTCCAACCAGTGTAAATTCTTCTATTATTTTTTTGTTATATTAGAAAATTAAAAAAAATAAGGCTATCAGAAAATAGAACTATTGTATATAATTATAAATTTTTTACATTATGCAGCATATCAATAAATTATCAACTCATTTATCCATTTTTTCTACTAAAAAACTATAATATTATGTTTAGATGCAAGAAATTTTAACATGAATTTGAATTTTAATTAAATCTTTTATTTGAAAATCATATGAATTTGTATCTATGAAGATTTAAAATAAATTCATAATAAATTTAATGTTTCATTTAATAAAAATTTGAAATGATATATAACTACATGATATTTGAAATCTAAAATTTTAAATTAAATACTTGCATCTAAATACACTTTAAAAATAATTAATTAATTTACACTCATTCAATAACTAAAATTAATTAATGTTAAATGAATATGATTCGTTCAAGTTTATTCGACTCTAAATACCTATAATTTAGAAAAAAAATTAATTAATGTTAAGTGGAGGGATGGTGTGGCTTCTTCAATAATATAAAGGTAAAGATTGCAAGATTAGTCAAAGTGAGTATCTATCATTCCATGTGGAGGGTCGTTTTTTCTCTAGTTATGCAATTTTAATATTAAGGCTATAATGATAAGTTGATTATGATCTTCTCGCTTTGTTTAGAGTGTCATGATTAGGGTTTCTTTAAGGGTATTTATACCCTTCATTAGCACAATTTAAGGAATATGCTTTTATATAAAGTATAATTCTTTTTTATAAGGAAGTTTTCTATAGTTATAGGCAGGCATCTTTTTTTTTCTTGAAAAGTAAATTTTAAATAACTGATTAACACTTTTTGGATTACTGATTATTTAATCATTTTAAAGTTGTGAAAATATAGATTAAATATTTTTTTTTTAAAAAATAATTCTATACATTTAAAGTAGGAATACATTTATAGAAACACAAAATATAAATTTGCTAAAAACTATAAAGGATGAAACAATGTTCAGGTTAATAACATAATAAATTGGATCAGAACCTACAAATTTGATAATACTAGAGTGATTAGAATACCTATGACTGCAGCTTTACAATATACTGATGACCATAATCAGATTTGTTATATTTGTCTGATTGAATATGCTTTATTGGTCTAAATCGCTCACATACGAATAAAAAGCCGCAACATGATGAAAAACTAAACGTTAAAACAAGACGACAAAAAATCAAACTCCGCAACAGGGCAACGAAATCACAAAAAATAAAATAAAACTTAGATTTATGTGGAATAACCACTTATTTAAGAAAGGGAAAACTATCTGGTCTATTCTCAACTTTGGACCGATTATCAGTTTAATCTTATTTTCAAAGTTATTTCAATGTGCTCCTCCAACTTTTGGAGTTGTTCCAATTCTATCCAGACAATATTAAGCTTGTAATAGAGATGACATGACCATCTGACGTGGCATAAGAGTGGCTGACATGGCAAAAAAAATTAAAAACTTAAAACTCACATGATCAATTTTATCCTCGACTATATACCAATTATCAAGCTAATCCTAAATTTTTTGAGTTGTGTCAAATCTATCCATACGACAATAAGCGTGTGCCAGATCTGACATGGCCATTTTATGTAGCATAAGAGTGTCTAATATGGCAAAAAAAAAAAAACCCTTAAAACTCACCATTTCACATTGCCAAAACAGTGTCATTTTGGGTTGAAATTGGGCAAACCTATTTGTTTTAAAAAAGCACGTTTTACATTGGTTCAAAGTGTTAATAAACATCACTTTTAACCTTTCTTTCTCCTATTGACCCTTCTCAACTGATTAAACAATAATACACTCCTTTCGTTCACCCACTCATCATGCCATTTAAAATAGTCACACATTGAATTCTGCAAAAAATAACAAATAAGAAATAAGAGCCTCACACTGAATTATGAAAAAATGCACAAACTATAAAAAAAAAATTAACATTACAACACAATATTGAATGCCAAAAACAATTAAAATTACAACACAATAAAAAGAAAAGTGACACCGTTTTGGCAGTGTAAAACAATGAGTTTCAATTTTTTTTTTTTTGCCATGTCAGACGCTCTTATGCCACATAAAATGTCCACGTCAGATTTGGCACACACTTATTGTCATATGAATAGATTTGACACAACTCAAAAAGTTTAGAATTAGCTTTAATAATTGGTATATAGTTGAGGATAGAATTGATCATGTGAGTTTTAAATTTTTAATTTTTTTTGCCATATCAACCATTCTTATGCCACGTCAGATGGTCATGTCATCTGTGTCACAAATTCAATGTCGTCTAGATAGAATTGGAATAATTTGAAAAGTTGGAGGAGCAAATTGAAATAACTTTGAAAATAGGATTAGATTGATAATTGGTCCAAAGTTGAGGATAAACCAGATTGTTTTCCTATTTAAGAAATAAATTGATAAAAAATAGATGTAGAGAGGTGATTTCAGGCCAAAAATGACAAAAAATCACGCTTTCTTGCTTAAAGAAGATGAGTGGTTAGAAAAAGAAGAAGAGAAAGTTGAGAGAAAAGGTGATTAGGGTTTTTAAGCTTATTTGCCTAATATATATATTAAATGTTAAGGTTGGAGTTTCTTATTTTCATGTTGTTAAGTTTCATATCTATGTCTCTATTTTGTACACAAAAAACAAATTGTGAGGATCTACTTGGAATGTATTATATTCCCATAAGTTATATTTATGATGATGCATAATTCAAATATTTTACACTTAACTAGGGGTGTAATCGAGTTGATCTATCAAAGGCTTAGGCTCGGCTCGTAAAATTTAAGGAGGGCTCGGGCTCGTTTATTTTTTAAAATTCAAGCTCTAGCTCGAGTTCGGCTCAGGCTCATCAAGATTGAGCTCGGCTCGAGCTCATTCATTTAAGGTTCGTTTGATTATAGTTCGAGCTCGTTCATTTGTGAGCTCAATTATAAGCTCATTTGCGAGCTCGGTTATAAGCTCATTTAAGAGCTCGGTAAGGAGCTCGTTTGTAAGCTTAAAAAAAGACCTAAAAAAATTAATAGAAATTAAATAGTTTATTATCACATATTTAATACAACAAATTGTCAACCTATCCAAACCAACTAAAAGTTGCAATTAACATCAAAGAAATAAAAAAAAAATTACAATAATCTCTATAAAATATTTAAAACAAACATATCATTTTCAAAATAATATCCATAAAATCCTTCATGATCTCCTCCTTCAAGAGGTTAAAACAAATACATGTCAACTTCATATATCACCATGATCTCCTCCATGTATTTACCGGTAAACCTTTCAAAAAAAAAGCAAACATTGATAGCTTATATTGGTAAAATACACCCCAAATAAATATAATTAAAGCTTAAAAGGCTAAATACACCTCAAACAACAACTTAAATAATAAATAACTCTTAATCTTTTCTAATCAACAAAGAATAATACCCAACATCAATTAATTGTCAAAAGATTAAAGAATATATAAAAATTGTAACAATTAGTAAAAAATCAAATGATACCTTAAAGACAACCTTCAAGTGTGACGTATTTTAATCTCTTTGATGTCCTCTTCATCCTATAAAAATTGTAACAATTAGTAAAAAATAAATAAAATATCAAAATTGCAAAACAAAACCAAAAATGTGTACATAAACAACCCAAAATATCAAAATTTAATAACAGCCCAAAATCAAATTTAAACTTAAAATATGATAAAAATTTGAGATTTACTTTTCTTTTTCGGTTTATCCCATAGAAGGCACGTAACCAATCTTCACTGCATAATAAAACTTTAACCATGTCTGCTCCTAAAGATGCACGATGTGGTTCAAATCCCCCCCCCCCCCCCCCCCACCACCACATTGAATCATTGAATGCAGACTCTGAAGCTACAATTGTGATTGGAATTGATAAAACATCACATGTCATCTTTGATAACACTCTAAACTTTAGAGAGTTCGTCTTCCACCTCTCTAAGACATCAAACTTTGAATCATCTTTACAAATATGAACATCTTCATCTAGATATACATCTAATTCATATTTAACTTGTTCAATTGATGATTCAACATTTCTTATATAAGTAAGAAATTCAGCCCTCACTCTAGTTTTTCCCTTCATCACAACACCAGAAGATGCACTTTGATTCTCACTTTGGCATTCTTTTTTACCATCATTTGCTTTATGAGCTTTAAGATAATCCCTTTAAAGCATGCACAAAGTCTTACGAATAGTGGTAATTCGCTCAATGCTATCTGATCTAGAGTAGATCATAGGGAAACACCACTCAATCAACTGCATTTTGTTTTTTGGATCTAAAACGACTGCTATAGAGATCAAAAAATTACAATCACCCCAATACTTGTCAAATTTATCTTTCATCTTTATAACCATTGAATGTATAAACCCATTTTCAGCAAAAAATTTGTCATCCAACAACTTCTTGATATTATAAAGCTAGAGAAAAAACAAATTTAATGTTGGATATTCAGAACCTACAACAACATGTATGATGTTATCTAGTTTAAATAAATAATTTTTAAAGCAAGTAAATCACAAAATTAATTAAGATTAGTCAAATAAAAGAATAATACCTGAAATGATTTTTATAGCTTCATTAAACTCTTCAAGAGAGGAGCAAACTTTAACAGCTTTCATCCAATCATCCTCACTGGGCAAGAACAAGTAACTTAATTCTCTTTGTGCATATCTAGGAAAAACATCTTTGAACTCCAAGGTAGCCAACAACATAAACAATGTTGCATTCCACCTTGTGCAACAATCAAGAATAAGTTTCTTCGAAGGTAACTTTAATTGCTTCACAATTTTCCCAAAAATATTTAGATAACTCTCTGACTGTGTCACATGTTTAACACTTTTCCGCACATTCTTACTTATATCTCTAATCTCTGATAACCCATCTTGGACAAGGAGATTTAGAATATATACACAACACCTTACATGAAGCAACTTGCCACCAAGAGCAAGTTGGTTTTTATAGGAAAGGTTGTCTTTTAACATGTGAATAACAACATCATTGTAAGAGGCATTATCAACTATCATTGTCCAAACTTTATCATCAATTTCCCATTCAACCAAACACTTACTTAATGCGACACCTGTTAAGGATGTCAAACATACATTGTATGCTTATGACTAATAAATAATATTTCCATCGATGTCTAACTTTAGTTCACATGTCAATATATACACCACCTTTATTTTATATAAGTAATACATATTACATACAAAAAGAGCTTATAAAATCAAGTAGCTCACATTTTCCCTCATGTTAGACACATACAATACACTACTCTTAATACAACATAATAAAATTTATTACGTATGTCATGCTAATAAACTTGTGGACGACCACCCTGCTGACCCATGTGACATAATGCTAGTGCAATTGATGCAAATGTTTCTTCATGACAGATTATAGTTCTTCGAATCCTGAAAAATATTGCAGAGGAGTGAGCCTGCAACTCAGCAAATGAATAACATAATATTCTATGAAAAATAGCACATTCAAGCATGTAGTATTATCAATTATCAATATATTCAATGTTTAACTATAACTTATAGTATACACATAGTAATAGTAGTATAATAATCTTGTACTACATATTTCTTTAGCCTTTATACGGCTTATCAAAGGGATTCCATAATAAACACAGTATTGCCATAATCAAAGAGTTTTCTTTTATACAAGAATGAACTTATAGTATTTACAAAATCTTAATAGCATAATATTTTCCCCTGGACAGCAATGTACTTGTGAATTACTTGTGATTTAATTTTTTTTAATAATTCATGGATCCCCATACGCACACATCCCTGCCATAATCTTTTTCCAACTGTATTTTTTTATAAGCCGTTTTACGGCATGTAAAGGGGATTCCATATCGCACACAGCCCTACCTCATTCACAAGTAGCATTGCGTCCTCATATTTAAACAATCATTTTTTTTTATATTTACATATATAT
>CATIWM010070599.1:0-22351 GCA_949671775.1 Mallotus repandus
AAAATACACAAATTTTTATTAACATATAAATTAAAGTTCATTATATATTTTTTTAATTTAACTAAAATTATATATATCAACTTACATTATAATTTTATATTTAACAACAATATACAACTATAAATTATGTATTAATTACTAATTAACTAATGTAATATACAAAATTTATACTTACACTAACATTAAATATGACAATTAATATTAGAAAAAACATAAAAACATACTTATAATATATGAATTTTTTAAATTTGAAAAAGTGTCATTTCTAACAAATTAAAAAAATTTACAACTAACAACTCCACTACATAAATTATAATAACATTTAAATCTTTAATTTTCATAACTATTCTATATTTTGTTAAGATCACATTATCTTTATATTTTAAAATATTCTAGCAACATATACAAATTTTTATTAACATATAACTTAAAGTTCATTATATATATTTTTTTAATTTAACTACAATTATATTTATTAACTTACATTATAATTTTATTTTTAACAACAATATACAACTATAAATTATGTATTAACTAGTATTTAACTAATCTCATATACAAGATTTATATTTACACCAATATTAAATATGACAATAGATATTAGAAAAAAATTAAAAACACACCTTATAATATATTCGTTGTTGAATATTTTCTCAGGTAATAACACCACACAAATATGAAAAGAAGAAAATATACACAAAAATAAAAAAAAAATTAGGAGAATGAACTGAGGACCAGAGAAATAAAATGAACAAGAACAAGAAGAAAGAAAAACAGGAAGCTCTGTATGATGAGTATGAGAGGTGGTGGTAGCTATTGAATATAAAGATCAATAATGTGAGAAAAATTATTGAAGTTTTCTGTATAATAACCATTCATATGTCTATCAATATCAGAGATCCAGTTCTATAATTGCATGGTTTCAAAAATTTTGTTTTAATATTTATGACAATGCCCGCTTGTTTAACTGGCGGACATCATCAATTGATCCACAGCCTGTGAGTTCCTTATCTGTGGCGTGTAGGCTGGTCAGTCTAAGTCAGTCTAAGCTCAAGCTTAGATAGAAAGCTTCTGAATTTTGCAAACAGCCCATGAGCATAAATAGCATTTGTGTTTTTTTTAACTAGTGTCTGTCAGTTACATCTAAATTTTTTTTTTTTCACTAATGTCCGCCAGTTGAAATTTTTTTTTACTATGTCTGTCAGTTTAATTGGTAGACATATGACAATTTTTATTTTTATTTTTTAAAAAATTATTAACGTCAGTTTAGTTAGCGGAAATAAATTGTCGTCTAGTATTTCCGCCATATTAGGTGGCAGAATAATTCTATGACTTTTTTTTTAAAAAAAATTTACCTAAAATTAAAAATTCTTCAAAATTACCCTAAAATGGAAAATAAAATTTCTTTTCACCCTAAACAAGTAAAAAGCCATCATTAAACAAGCCCGTCCAGCCCTACAGTGATGGCTGACCTAATGCACTAATGGTTCATATAATCAAGATATTTACTCAAGTGTCGTGCACTTTAGTTTTTTTATGGACATTGTTTCCACTTGATCCATGTTTACCTTTGGTATTTGTAACATTCAAATTTTAATTATTCATTGAATCATTTAATTAGGGCTTTTTCCCAAAATGTGGCCAAGAAAAAGTTAACATTTTACGTCTGTATGGCAGTTTTCAAAAATATTTTCGCCAGATTTTGCATCTCTGCAGCTGTAGCAGTTGTGGAAAACCATTGAGACAAATAAATAAATAATTCAGAAAGGACAGTGATATCGCCCACCCACGAACTTTACCAAGGGGCACCACAAGTAACATTATTCATTCGTAGATAGCAGTTCTGGAAATACCATGTGATGCTTGGCCAGTCGGCATTGAAGAGATGTCCTTGGGGAGATGTCTCATATATAGCAGATGCCCATTGATCTTTTTTATTACTAAAAAGTCCCTTGCTTTTATATAGTTTTTTTGTTTAATTCTTACAGAAAAATATTTGCAATATCAATTTTTAAATTAATTTTTTATTTTATTTTACACATAGACAAAAACAAATATTTATTATATATTTTAAAAATATATAATTTATTTTACGGTAAACTGAATAAATAAAATATAATATATATAATAAATAATAAAATTAAACCTCATTCGTAATTGCACTATAATTAGATGCACTTATAAATTCTTTTTTTTTTTTACGAAATTTCATATTTTTGTTTCAATTCATTAAAGGCCTAGTAGCTGTGTGCTACACAATGTGGGGTAAAAAAAAAAATTCTATTTTACAGTTCTTTAAAAAAAAAATTCGTCATTTTAAATAGGAAAATAATTATATTATTATTATATCTCCATAAACAAATAAATTGCTATATTTTTTTAAATTACTATAAATTGTGCAGACTGCAAATATAATATATATTTTAAAATTATTTTAAAATAATTAATTAAATAATTTTAATAAATTATATATATAACAAAAAATTATAATTAATTTATTATTTCATTATTTTATTCAAGTTAAATTTTGAATTTAAAAAATATAAAATGAAAAAGAAATAATCCATTTCAACATAATTTACAAATAGATAGTACAAATAAATAATCCATTTTATTCAATTTGTTGCATGCTTTTACAGAATTTGCAGGTGCTACTCTGGTTGTTTCTGGTGATGGTTGCTATTTCTCAAAGGATGCCATTCAGGTATCTAATAGGACATAAAGGGTCTAAATGCTTGCCCTAAATTGAAAATTCCTGTCTCATCCCCTCTTTCCCTCTGCTGCTTTTTAGTTCATCTACCTTTTATATTAATAAAGGAAGTGATTTTTTTTTTCATATTACTACTCTTTTAGTTGTTGTCGTAACTCTTATACAAGATGCTTTAATGACATAATCACATTAAATTTGATTTTTTTTTTGTCAAATTGTCTGATTATTTTAAGATGTCAGCTACAAATGGAGCGAGGCGTGTTCCGGTGGGTCTGAATGGATATCTTACTACCATGATATCATATTTCATCTTCTAAATGGTTAAGATATGCTTATATTACTATTAACAAACTTTGATTTTTTTTTTTTTTTTTCCTAAAACCTACAGGACTTTCCATGGCAATGGGGGCATTTCTTGCTGGTTTGCTGCTTGCAGAAATTGAATTTTTCTTACAGGTTGAATCAGATATTGCTTCATATAGTGGCCTTCTACTGGGTTTCTTCTTCATGACGTTAAGTTTTTGACAGTGAATTTCTATTTAAGATGTGTGTACTTTATATATCTCTCTGTTCACTGTTTACAGATCTTGATTTAATTCTTGTAAGAAACCATTTTCTGTTTTTGTTTTTTCTACAGAACTATCTGAAAATTCTAGGGTTCCTTTTTTTTTTTTAATAATTATAGATGTTCAGATGGGTTGTGGTATAGTATTTTTTTGGCCTCTTATATTCTTCTTGCTCATGGTATAAAATCTGCATTTTGTGGCTTTTGGTGAAGCTATTAATCAGGTTTCTTCTTCTAAGTAAGATTTTATTTCACGGGTGTGGCATCATACTGTTGCAGCATTATTTCATAATATGTTAATTTTATATCGACTATTTTGTCAAATCATTGCTATACTTTGTTTAGTTTCTTTTCTCCTTCGAATTTTGCATTTTTCAAACTGATTACATCCAAATTAATAGTAGAATGTTGATGTGGTCCAAGACAAGCTTTGGAATTCTTAGACAAATTGGATAGGCAGTGACAGTTTCGTAATTAAAGCGAAGTTCTAAGTGTCCGATTTGAGTGATTTCGGTGGCTAATTTGGGCCTTCAAATCGCTGTTTTTCTATTTTAGCAAATTTTCCTCTTTTTATTAGGAGTTTATTTAGGGTTTATTTTAGGTATATAAGCTTATTTTTCACCTTGTTTGGGCGGCTTTTGATTTTTAATAAAAGTTATAGACTTTGTTTATTCCAAATCCCCTAGAATTCGATAGAATCAATAGGGTTTTTGAAGAATTGCAATCGGTATTCCTTTGAATCAACGATTCTTGCAATTACCTACCTTCCGCTACATCAAATGTACTCTATAATTGGCATTTTAAAAATTATTGGTTTAATTGACAGGGAGAATTCTTCGGTTATTATATCACTTATTGAAAGTAGGAGTGTAATTGAGCTGAACTTTTTAAAGTTTAGGTTTGGCTCATTTAAAATTAACTAATTCAAGTCGGACTCAAACTTTTTAAAGTTTAGGTTTGGCTCATTTAAAATTAACTAATTCAAGTCGGACTCAAACTTTATTAAAGTTTTAAAAGTCTGACTTAAGTTCAGCTCAGTTCATGTTTGATGAGCTCGAGCCGAGCTTGCGAGTCAAGCGAGCTCAACAACGTATTTTTGTAATTCGACATTTCATTGTTTTATAATCTCAAACTACATATTTTTGTAAAATTGAAATTGCTTATAATATTAAAATTACATAGTTTTAATTTAAAATACGAATATTATTTAATATTATATTTATATTGAAAACTTATTATATGTTGTTTAGATGTTATGTTATTCCATTTAAAGTTCATTGTAAAACTACATAGTTTATAGATTAGAGAATGAGGGTAAGAAAGTTGTTTATATTTATGTCAAAATTCAAAAATATGTAGTTTTGATTTAAAACAATTTAGTTTTGCAATAATAAAATACAAATTAAATTATAATTTATAATTCAAATTATATTTATATATTACTTTAAATTTTTATTATTTAATATTAATACTTATATATTACTTTAAAATATAAATATTACTTAATTTTTTATTTATCAAAAAAATTTATTATTTGTTACATATTTAATTAGTATTGTATAATATTTACTTATTACAATATTATAATTAATTTACAGGCAAAAAATTATATAATATTAGCATGAGTACATAATATTATCATATGTAATATTTTATATTAATTACTACTAATTTAATTAGTATTGTCATTGTTTAATATAAAATTAGTATTATATAATATTGACTTACTAATTTAAATGATATTTATTGAATATTAATATTTAAATTAAATTATACCTATTTAATATCACCACCTAATATAACAAGCCTGTTCATAAGCCTATAAACGAGCTTGTAAACAAGCCTATAAATGAGCCCAAACGAGCATGTTCGCGAGCTTTAACGAGCCGAACTCAAGAAAGCTCGAGCTCAACTCGTTTAGCTTATGAGCCTCAAAATGGAGTTTGGGCTCAACTCGTTTAGCTTAACAAACGAATTCGAATGAGTTTTTCCGAGTTGAGCTCCGAATGAATCACGAACCATTCGGCTCGGCTACACCCCTAATTAAAAGTTTAAGTGGAACATTAAGATATTTCCTTCAAGAATCAAAATGGTATTTTGCTCAGCGATTGATATCGAATGTTGCTATAATATTTCATGGAAAATTACAAATTTGGTATCTCAATTTTTGTGATTTTTCTATTTGAGTATCTGAATTTTTTTTTTTACAATTAAGTGTATGAACTTTAGAAAAGCATACCAATGTAGTGTCTCTGGCCGATTTAATGTTGACTGGGTGCTCAGTCAGATCAAACATGATCCACTTTTTTTCCAGTCATTAACCATATCATTTGCCACAGCTGTTGCATTATTTAAAGGATAAAATTACCCTTATTTAGTCACCCTCAATGTCTGCGGCAGAAGTTAATGTTGAGGTTATTTTTGTGAATTTATAATCTTAATAAGGTTAATTTTGTCCTTTAAATAATGTAATACACATGGCACATGACATGACTAATAACTGAGATAAAAGTGGGTCATGTTTGATCTGACTCAGCACCCAATCAACATTAAATCTACTGGAGATACTACATTGGAATGGTTTTCTAAAGTTCAGACACTTGATTGTAAAAAAAAAAGTTCAGACACTCAAATAGAAAAACCATAAAAGTTGAGAAACCAAATTTGTAATTGTTCCGATATTTTATTATTCAACCATGCTTTAAAGTGTAAAAAATTTAGAAAAATAAGCTACTTGTAGACTTGATATTACTTCATATGCATCCCATGTTGTAATTTCTTTTGTACATTTACAAAGTTTTTGTTTTCAAATTCAAGATGTGTTCGAGTAGTTAGCCATTGTTAAGTTTTTCAATTACTAATTGCTTAAGAGTACAAGTATCTTATCTTCTGAATGTTAGCTCTAGAATACCAACTAATGTCTACTTTGACATATATGTTTGGTCATAGATGTTTGTCTTTATATATAGGGATTTACATTATTCTCATTAGATACCTAAAGTTTGGTTTATTTTACAAGCCTATGTATATAGAGAAACAAATCCCCTTGTTACAAGCCTATTAACTAGGTAGATAACTAGGAAACAAACAAACATCTTATTCCTAAGAAAGACTTGGAAACTTTATGATACCTAATATGGGCGAAGCACACAATGCATCATGATCTAACTAAAGTCCATTGATTGATGGTTTACTGGTCTGCACACAGTCAATTGGAGGGGTTGTAGGAATGTTCAACTCTCCAAAAGTTTGCCAAAAGTAGGGATCATACATGTGATAGTGTTCTTGCTCTGGTTTTAGCTCTATGGTAGTTAAGCTTACGTCTACACATGGTAGGGCATCACTGCAGGCGAAGTGTACTGGTTTTACCGTGTATGTCCCTCCAATTTTTTCGTAAGTGATTTTCGATATAGCCACAGCTGATGTTTGGTTTTTGAATTCACTTTTGTTACAATAGAATTGGTCAATCACAATCGGAAGTTGAACCTTAGAAACTTGAATGTTTGAGAATATTACACTCTATACAGAGCCTGATCCACCCTAAAAATTTGGAAAAACATATGACAAGTAATATTGGATGGTTAGTTGAGTTGAAAACACCATAACATCTCACTGTTTAAATTTGCTTGTCCAGCACTAATCTAATCTTTAAAGTATAACTTTGTCAGATGCCCAAACTTATGAATAAAATGATGTTTGGATATGAAATTACATGCAATGAAATGTTAGCATTAAAAACTTTTTTTTTTGACTTTACAAATGAAATTTTGAATTCTATATATCATATGTTGTTATTTGTCAGTAACATGACTCTCATGTGCAGCTTTGAATACCTGCCATGTCTTAATTCTGACACCCATCACCGTATTGTGCATAACAACATCTCGAACGGTGATTTTAGAAACATAGGCTTTAGTGTTATCTCTTCCAAGACCTCCAATGCTGATTCCATATCCTGGCCTATAATTCACATTGCATATGTTACATTTGTGTATCCAGTTTGTATGGAAACACAGTCATCTCTTGTGTAAATCATGACATATTGATGGTCTATTTCAGCATAAATGTGATTTTTTTTATATATCTTTTAACCATTGGATTGATACATGTTCTCCTAATATATATGAATGCAATCATTTTTGGCTTCTGAGGTTTTTTCTATCATGAACTTGATGTATGGACCTCCTAATGTTTGAGGCTATGTTATACTAAGACTTGAAAGGCATGAACTTGAAGGAGTGGACAAAGGGAGAGGTGCATGTTAAACACTAAACACTTAAACTATCTTTATTAAACTCTCTCAAACACTCTCACACACTTAGAAGCTTTGTTTCTTTACACTTCTTCTTCTTTCTTTTTCTTTGATGCATAAACCTCTTTGCAAGAGGCTCTATTTATACTACTAGAGAAATAATATAAACCATTCAAATAAATAAATACAATTAAATCCTAACCATACACTTAAAAGTAATACAACTTACACCAACTAATCTTAATAATTTATCATACCAACTAATAATTTCTCACACTAACTAATAATAATTAACCTTTTTTAGTCTTGACCACAACTTTTCTTCTTTTGATTAGGACCACATATATGTTATAGCAAAACAAGTTTAGTTATTCAACATCCCCCTTTAAACTTATTTTATAAGACCAAGTGTGTTTCTCAATCTGACAAAGTGTTCTTTCTTCAATGGCTTGGTAAAGATGTCTACAATTTGAGCTTGAGACTTCACATATTCCAATTTCACATCTTACTTCGTAATGCATTCTCTTATGTAATGATACTGAATATAGATGTGTTTGCTCCGATCATGATATACTGGATTATTAGCTAAAGCTATTGCTGACTTGTTATCGACACGAATCTCTGTCGGTTCCACTTGTGACATGAACAATTCCTTTAACAAATTTCAGAGCCAAATTGCATGACTAACACACGTTGTAGTAGCAATATACTCAGCTTCACATATTGAGAGAGTGATAATTGGTTGCTTCTTTGACATCCAAGTGAAAGCAGTGTCTCCTTTGAAGTAGCGAAGAATTCTCTTTGCAGCCTTGAAATGAGTGGTTGTTGGAGTCTCCATGTAACGACTCACAAGTCCTTTTCTACTTCATCATCTTTGAACAACTTAATTTTGCACTCCATCGATGTGCTTATTGGGTTGCAATCATCTATCTTGAATTTCTTGAGGATCTCCTTTGCATAGCTTTCTTGAGAGATAAAAATCCCATCTTTCTTTTGCTTGACTTCAATATCGAGGTAGTATGCCATCAATCCAATATCCGTCATCTCGAACTCCATTGTCATTTCTATTTTAAAATCTTTGAACATGTTGGGGTTGCTTCCGGTGAAGATCAAATCATCCACATATAGGCACACGATCAAGATATCTCCATCTTTGATTTTGAAATAGAGGGCATGTTCATATGGACATTTGATAAAGCCATTCTGTTAAAGATACTTGTCAATTATGATATTCCATGCTCTGGGTGCTTGCTTTAACCCGTAAAGAGCCTTCTTTAACCTCAAAAGTTTGGATTCTTGTCCTTTGACTTCATAGCCCGGGGGTTGCTGAATGTACACTTCCTCTTCAAGAACTCCATTTAGAAAGGCAGACTTTACATCCATCTGGTGAATCTCCCACTTATTTTGAGCTGCTAAAGAAATAATCAGTCTCACAGTCTCTAAGCGTGCAACAGGAGCAAATACCTCATCATAGTCAATTCTAACTTTTTGACTGTAGCCTTTGGCAACTAGCCTTACTTTATGCTTTTTGACCTCTCCTTTGGCATTCTTCTTTGTTTTGTAGACCCATTTGACACCAATTGGCTTGTGTCCTTTTGGAAGAGCAGTGAGTTCCCATATGTCATTCTTTTCAATGGCTTTTGATTTCATCATCCATTGCATTTCTCCATTTTTCATCTTGCGCAGCTTCTTGGAAGTTCACCGGTTCACAATCATCAAAAAGACAAAAAAGAGTGAGATTTTCAAGTCGATTAGTTACCTCATAGAGATCTTCAAGATTTCTTGTGCGTTCTTCATTTCTTTCAGCCAGAAAAGATGGCAGTGAGTTTCCTTTATTACTTTGCATTGGTGAGGTAGGTGGTGTTGCGTGCTCTTCCTGATGTTCACCTAGTTGCTCCACTGGTCTTTGCTCTGCTTCATCAAACTGAGGAAAGAAGTTGAATTCATCTGTGGAAGAGTTAAAGTCCCATTCACCTTCTTCGTCAAACATCACATCTCGACTGATCACAAACTTTTTGTTGTTTGGATTGTATAGTTTGTACCCTTTTAAATGAGTAGAATAGCTTATGAAGATGTATCTTTCACTTTTGTCATCAAGCTAGGCTCTTCTTTCATCTGGTACATGAACATGGGCTACACTTCCAAATACTCTAAGATGAGAAATTTCGGGCTTTCTTCCACTCCAGGCTTCTTGCTGTGTCTTTCCCAAAAAATTTCTTATTAGAGATCGGTTAGATAAGTAGACTGTTGTAACCATTACTTCAGCCCAAAATTCTTTCGGCAAATATTTGCTTTTGAGCATGCTTTATGCCATATCAAGGATGGTTCTATTTTTCTTTCTGCAACACCATTTTGTTGTGGAGATCTCGAAACACTGAGAAAATGCCGAATTTCACTTGTTGCACAGAACTCTTGGAATTCTTTTGAAGTGAATTCTCCTTCTCGATCTGATCTCAATGCTGTAATCTTTCGACCACTCTTATTCTCCACAACAGCTTTAAATGTCTTAAATGCTTCAAAGACTTCTAATTTTTGCTTCAAGAAATATACCCAAGTTTTTCTTGAAAAGTTATCAATAAAAAGGAGGAAATTGTTATTTTTACCGAGAGAGCTTGGACTAATTGACCCACACACATCAGTAGGAATGAGCTCTAATGGCTTCTTGGCACTTGAGTATGATTCCTTGGGAAAGCTATTTCAGAACTGCTTTCCAAGTAAACACCCTTCACAAAACTGATCTGGATGGTTGATGCAAGGTAGTCCTCTCACCATTCTCTTCTTCGATAATAGTTCCAAGCTACCCAAGTTAAGGTGCCCAAATCGAAGATGCCATAACCATGATGCATCTTTATAATAAGCTTTTAAACACTTTGCAACATCATTTTGAATATTCAAAGAAAACAGTCTATTCTTTGACATTTTTGCTTTGGCTATTAAGTCTCCTTTGTCATTTATTATAAAAAGACTATAATATTTTGTGTAAAAATCATAGCCTTTTTCTAAAAGTTGACCCATACTCAAAATGTTGCATGTCATATTAGGCACATGATAGACATTAGAAATTAACTGATGACTACAATCTTTAGCACGAATAAGGATGTTACCTCTTCCTTTTACTGATACTTCTAAATCATCACCAAATGAAACATTGCCAACCACTGATTCGTTGAGTTCCATGAACATACTTCTTTTTCCACACATATGGTTGCTTGCTCCAGTATCAAGGTACTAAGTACTTCTTTGATCTTCAACATTGGTTCTGCAAGATAGTAGCATTGTCTTCTCCTCGAGCTTTGCTTCTACATAATTAGTCTTTTCTTCAACCTTACTGTTGAGAGCTCTACATTCTTATGCATAATGCCCATAATTCTGACAATTACACTATTGAACTTGGGATTTATTGTACCTTGAGTTTGGATTGCCTCCTCCACGACTTCTTGTTGAACTTTCACCTTTCTCATAGTTGTTGAAGTTGCTATTATCAGAACTCCAACCTTGTCCACGACCACAGCTTCCACCTCGTCCATGACTTCTGCCTCTACCTCAGCCACGTTAATTTCTTTCATTGCTTTGGCTTTGATGCATATCTTTGAGCTGTAGTTTGAGGAGTTGCTCAGTAAGTCCTTGTTGTTTCTTGTGCTTCTCTTCATAGACTTGTAATGAGCCGAGAAGCTGCTCAATCTTCATTTCCTCTAAGTCTTCTGTCTCTTCTATAGTTACAACAAGATACTCAAACTTCGGGTCTAATAAGCGGAGTATCTTTTCCATTATTCTCACATCTTCTAATTTTTTACCGTTTCTTTTTAGTTGATTAGAAACAGCCAAAACTCTAGAAAAGTAATCAGAAATGGTCTCACCTTCTTTCATGTGCAGAGATTCAAACTCCCCTCTTAAAGTTTAAAGACACACCTTCTTCACTTTTTCTTCTCCTTTATATGATGTTTGCAGCTTCTCCCATGCTTGTTTAGCCGAGGTTGTATCTAAAATTTTCTCAAAACTGCCATCATCTAGGGCTTGATAGATCAAAAAGAGATCGTTCTTGTCCTTCTTTCTTAAATCTTTTAAACTATCCTTCTCAGACTAGGATAGTGATGCCTCATTTTATGGTTCATTTTAGCCTTTCTCTATGATATCCCAAACATCATGTGCACTAATGAGAGCCATTATTTTGATACTCCAATTGTGGTAATTGTTGTTGTTAAGTGTTGAAACTTGGAAGGATGGCATACTATTTGTCATATTCTTAATATGGAAAGAATTTGCAAAATCTGACTTCACGAATGGATCTGGAACGCTGAAAAATCTTAAGATGGACTCCGGTCAAAAAAGTCAATTTTTGGTCAACGGCTTGGTCAATGTCTCAGTACCTCGGTCAACGGCTCGGTCAAATGGCGCAGTCAACGGCTAAGCAGCTAGGTCAAATAGCTTGACGGCTTGACTGGAGTCGGCTCCACTCAGCTCGGCTTGGCTTCAGACTCGACTTCAACTCAGTGAACTGATTGGATTTCTGGCAGCAATCTTCCGGCAGCGATTAGCGGCGCGTCCGACCTCCGATCAGGGTGATTCCAGTGGCGTTGGATTCGTCTTTCCAAGAGCTTCGATTTGGTATACTATATGTCAATATTTGGCTCTGATACTACTTTGTTAAATACTAAACACTTAAACAATATTTATTAAACTCTTTCGAACACTCTCATACACTTAGAAGCTTGGCTTCTTTAGGCTTCTTCTTCTTTCTTTTTCTTTGATGCATAAACTTTTTTGCAAGAAACTCTATTTATATTATTAAAGAAACAACATAAACCATTCAAATAAACAAATACAGTTAAATCCTAACCATACATTTAAAAGTAACACAACTCACACCAACTAATCTTAATAATTTATCGTACCAACTAATAATTTCTCGCACCAACTAATAATAATTAACCTTTCTTACTTTTGACCACAACTTTTTTTCTTTTAATTAGGACCACATATATACTATAATAAAATAAATTTAACTATTCGATAGTGTAATGGTGGCAGTTCTACTTGCTGATGAGGACAAAAGGAACCTTGAAGAGTGCAGCAAAAGGTGTGCTCTTGTTGTCTTTAAGGTACAGCCTAATCCAAATGTATCAGTGTGACACATGTTATATGCTCATTTAAAACATATATTTTAAAATAATTAATTACATAATTTTAATAAATTATAAATTACAAACTATATATATATTTTAAGTGTTCGTGAAGGTCTCAGTTGGCTCAAGAGGTTCGATGTATTACAAGTGGTTGTGGAACTTGATGCTCTCTCGGTAGTTTCTAGCTTATGTAATCCTGGTGGTCAGTCTGCTTATGATTTAGTTATTTTGGATTGTATTTCAGTTTCAGCTCTTTTTCAATCGGTGTCATTTTGCTTTGTTAAGAGATCAGCCAACAAGCTTGCGCATAATTTTGCACAATTTGCTCGTAACTCTACTGGTTTCCAGGAATTGCTTATCCTCCTCCTTGTGCACTGCCTATTTTGGCCAGAGATAGCCTTTCTTAGTTAATGAAGTTTCCTTTTTAAAATTATATATATATATATATATATATATATATATATATACATACATATATACATAACAAAAAAATTATAATTAATTTATTGTTTCATTATTTTATTCAAGTTAAATTTTAATTTTTAAAAAATAAATAATGAAAAACAATTTTGAACATAATCCATTTCAACATAATTTACAAATAGATAGTACAAACAAAAAATCCATTTTATTCGAGTGGTTGTTTTATGCTTTTACATTGTCTGCAGGTGATACTCTGGTTGTTTCTGTTGATGGCTGCTATTTCTCAAAGGATGCCATTCAGGTATCACATAGGACATAAAGGGTCAAAATGCTTGCCGTAAATTGAAAATTCCTGTCTCATTCCTTCTTTCTCTCTGCTGCTTTTAAGTTCATCTATCTTTTAGGTTAAAGGAAACTGTAAATTTTTTTTTTTTATATATTACTACTCCTTTAGTTGTATTCGTAACTCCTTGATTTTTATTTTATTTTTTCCTAAAACCGACAGGAATTTCCATGGCATTGGGGGCATTTCTTGTTGGTTTGCTCTTTGCAGAAACTTAATTTTTCTGACAGATTGAATCAGATATTGCTCCATATTGTGGCCTTCTACTGGGTTTTTTCTTCATGACGGTAAGTTTTTGACAGTGAAATTCTATTTGAGATGTGTGTGTACTTTATATCTCTCTGTTCACTCTTCATAGATCTTGGTTTAATTCTTGTAAGAAGTCATTTACTGTTTTTGTTTTGTTTTGTTTTTTTTACAAAACTATCTGAAAATTTTACTATGGTTCGTTTTTTTTTCAAATAATTGTAGTTGTTCAGATGGGCTGTGGTATCGTATTTTTTGGCCTCTTTCTTTAAAAGAAGGGCCAGCAATTACATCCTGCATCTAGCATGACCATTTGTGAAGTTAAAAAGGACTTTTGCCCCTCCAAAAGCGGGAAAGAGTTGGCAAAGTTCATATGGAATCAATGGATTCATGACACAATACACCCATGATGCATTTTTTACATTTTTTTTTTTTTACTGATTGAGGGATTACATGGTATAGTTCTTCTAGCATTAGTAGAAAAACAAGAATCCTTTTTTTGCATTTCTCAGGTTGGAATACAAGTCTATCGATCCAGAGCTTTTTTTTTAAAAATTTTTTGGTTCTTTTAGGGACACTGGGTCTGCTAATAGCTGGTAAGACTGTTTTGCTAGCTTTGGTTGGTAAACTTTCTGGTATTTCAATCACATCTACGGTCAGAGTTGGTATTCTTCTTGCTCATGGAATAATCATGGTAACTAAAAAAAAAAAACAAAATACTCTCTGCTCATGGAATAATTATATGTATTTTAAAATAAAAAATTTTATAAAGAGAAAAAAATAACTAAATAAATTAAAAATAAAATATATTACATTAATTTTATTTTTTTAATTTTTATTATAATTATTTTTAAATAATAAAATTGGTTTCGAGAATTATTAAATTACTCTTGGAATATGTATAATAGTGTTTTAGACTTTTAGTTAAGAAAAATTTTAAAATAGAATTTGTAATGGTTTAGGAATAATGATTGAGTGATTTGAGAAAAATATGTATACTATACAAATACTTTAAGAATTTGAACCGTATTAAAATATGTATATTAGTATTTTAATTAAAAAATAATACTAAGAAACTATAATAAAAAATTTATTTAAATAAAAATTAGGAATTTTAATGGTTTAACACATTCGTTTTTAGAGTGAATATATATATATATATATATAGTAAGAATAATAATTGAATAAATAAAATAAAAAATAGAAAGTAAGTGATAAGTTACACATATTTACTTACATTAACTAAAAAAAAATTTGTTTTTAATTGAATAAAAGATGGATTTTTTAATTAGAATAAAAGACAAAATAATTTCTAATGAAAAAGAAGAGTAGTGTTTTAAATGTAGTATAATTAAAAATTTTATATAAAATAAAATATATATATTTTAAAATAAAAATTTTTATAAAGAGAAAAATGTAACTAAATAAATTAAAAATAAAATATATTACATAAATTTTACTTTCTATAATTTTTAAATATAACATGATTTGTTTTCAAAATTATTAAATTACTCTTGGAATATGTTGTAAACACTCGAATTTATTTTAAAAATATTAAAATATATTTTTGAGACCTGCAGTGTTAATAAATATTTTATTAATATTAAGATTATTATTTTATGAAATTAAATTTGAATAATTTGTGATGAGAATTATTTTAATTATTATTGCATAAAAGTGTGTTAATTTTATTTTAATAAAATTATTTTATTGTGTATATTTTAAGGTTAAGAGAACTAAATTTAATTTTTATATTAGTGTTCTATTATTATTATTATTATTTTTTAAAAAAAAGGACAAAAGGACAGCAAAAAAAACGTGCAGTAAGAAAATTTTTCTTCCTTTCTTTCTTTTTCCTTTCTTCTTCTTTTCTTCTTCCTTCTTCTTTCTTTTTTGGCATTTTCGGCCACCAGTAGCCTGCCACTGTGCCTGCCAGCCAGCCAACATCTCGCCGTCGCCTCATCGTCGTCCTCTTCTCTTAGTTCGGTTCGGCCGATTTTCTTCTCTTCCATGGCCGGCAACTTTTCCGGCGTCCCCAGCCGGCTAGCTTGAGTTCCTTAGCTTTCTCATCCTCTGGGCTTCTCAATTCCTTAATTTTTTTAAGGAATTAAATCTGGTAAACCCCTCAAAATTTGATTTTTAGATTATGTGTTCTTGGACTAAATCATTGGTTTGAGCTTCAATATGATTTTATTAGGTGTTGGTGATTTAGGAATATTTGTTGTAGAGGTTATGAGCTACCTATTGATGATATTTATTTATTTTCTGAAATTGTTTTCAAATTTATACTATTTCTGATGATCGGAGTTACTGTTCCGGTACCGCTTCGGCCTCAGGATGAATATATTTTTAATAAATTCTAATAATTATTTTGAGCAAGTTTCGTGAAGAAAGTTTATTAAAATTATGTATAGAATTTTTATTATAAATTTTTGAATGTTTATGTGAAAATTGAAATTTTGAAAAAAATTAGTGAATTTTATATTTTAGTTTAAATTATTGTTAATTAATATATTTTAGAAAGTATTTGAGTAATAAATAGTATAAAAATAATTTTTATGAATTATTTCTTATTTTTAGTTAATTATTACTAATTTTTGAAAAATAAATGAATAATAAGTTTAATTATTATTTTAAGCTTAATTGAGTTATTTGCTAATTTTATAATGTATTTAAGTAATTTAAATAATTATTTGCAATAAATGTTAATTTAATTGTAAAATTTGAATTATATATGTTTATTAACGAAAATTTAAATATAAGCTAGAATTTTACTATTTATTTGAAAATAAATATATTTTATATTTTATTGTGGAAATAATTTGAGTTGTGGTATTTAAATGAGATTTTACAATTTTTGAAAAATTATATTATTTTTATTGATTGTTGTGAATTTGGAACTCGGTCAAAATTATGTATAGTTTGGGAGTCTAACCCGAGTGTGGTTCCGTGAAGTGTATATTCGAAGTGTGTTTTCGTGCAAGGTCGACTCTACTTTTAGTAGAGGGTTTTCCGTTTTACAAGGGAGACTCTGCCGAATTTTTGATAGATTTCTCGTAAAGTGTGACATAGACCTGTGTCGTAATTCTGAGTCTGTTTAGCATTGTGTCGTAGATCAAGTCTATTCCTTCATTTCATGAATTTAATTATTTTATTTTACGAGCATATTTTAAATAAATATAATTTATTTTAGAGAACTCCAGGGTACGAACAGTAGCACAAGGGCAGCAAAAAACGCGTCGTCCGGCACGCGCAACTTGTGAGTTAATTTTGTAGAACGTGCGTTGCGTGATTTTAATATATTTTCTTACAATAAAGAATATCACATGTTTAAAAAGATAAATCATTCGATATGATTATTTATTTATTTGATTTAAATATTTATAATTCAAATTTGATTTGGAGATAATGGTAGAACGTGTTACCTAGTGGGTATTACTAAGACCACATACACACGGGTAATATCTAGTATATGATATATATATATATATATATATATATGTGTGTGTGTGTGTGTGTGTGTGTGTGTGTGTGTGTGTGTGTGTGTGTGTGAATGATTAGAGCTCAGTTGATGCAGTGCTCTCGGGCCGTAAATGAAATGAAAAGGGATGTATCTCGGTTAATGCATTCCTCTTGGGACATCCAATATGGAATAAGTGAAATGACTGTGGTAATAACTCGGTTGATGCTTTGCTCTTGGGACTGCAGTCACTTGGATTAGGAGAGCCGAAAGGCTATTAGAATAATGGTTTAGGGTTCTACTAGTTTTCCACCAAAAATAAATATTTTAAATATTTTTATACGAGAATTTTATATTAAATTGATTTAAGAAGTTTTAAAGAGATTCGATGTGAACATTATTGAGAAAAGTAAATGATTTTAATAATTGTAATTATTTTATTCTATTTTATTTTAAAAAGAGTTTTAATAAGTGGTTTTAAAACCAGCATCCATTTTATAAAATTGATTCACTCAGTGAGGTCTAATTCCCCTCAACTTTTTTTTCAGGACCTCACAGTTTGCGTCGAGTTCGTTCTTCACCGGCTGCATTGTGTATGTTAATTTGATTGTGTACTGAGTAATTAAATTTTGGACACCGCAATAGTCAAATTTCAGATTTGTATTATTAGTATTCTGTTTGTATCTAAATTTGAAATATTGTATTTGACTGATATTGTATTTAAAGGCTATTGTTTTACGATTTTAATATTGTGCATTTATTATTTTTCTTGTTTAATGTATTGTTTATTCCGAGAAAAATTTTTAAGGCTTGCTACGGGATTCGGTTACCTTATGTATCCCCATTCCCTAGTGCCGGTTACGAACCCTCGGTTCGGGTCGTGACATATGTATAATAGTATTTTAGACTTTTGGCTAAGAAAAGTTTTAAAATAGAATTTGTAATGGTTTAGGAACAATAATTGAGTGATTTGAGAAAAAATGTATGTACTATATAAATACTTTTAGAATTTGAGTAGTATTGAAATATGTCTGTAAGCATTTTAGTTAAAAAATAATACTAAGAAACTATAATAAATATTTTATTTTAATAAAAATTAGGATTTTTAGTGGTTTAACACAATAGTTTTTAAAGTGAATATATATAGAGTAATAATAAAAATTGAATAAATAAAATAAGAAATAGAAAAAAAGTGATAAGTTACACATATTTACTTGTGTTAAATAAAAAGAAAATTTGTTTTTTAATTAAATAAAAGGTGGATGTTTTCATTAGAATAAAAGACATAATAATTTCTAATGAAAAAGAAGAGTAGTGTTTTAGATGTAATATAATTAAAGTGTTTTATATAAAATAAAACATACGTAAAATAAGATTTTTTATAAAGAGAAAAAGGTATCTAAATAAATTAAAAATAAAATATATTACATTAATTTTACTTTCTTTAATTTTTATTGCTATTATTTTTAAATATAACAAGATTTGTTCTGAGAATTATTAATTTACTCTTCCAATATGTATAACAGTGTTTTAGACTTTTAGTTAAGAAAATTTTTAAAATAGAATTTATAATGGTTTAGAAAAAATGATTGAGTGATTGATAAAAAAATATATGTATTATATAAATATTTTTAGAATTTGAGTAGTATTAAAATATTTATATTAGTATTTTAGTTAAAACAATAATACTAAGAAACTATAATAAATATTTATTTTAATAGAAATTAAAATTTTAATGGTTTGACACATTAGTTTTTAAAGTGAATATATATATATGTATAGTAATAATAATAATTGAATAAATAAAATAAAAAAATAGAAAATAGGTAATAAGTTACACATATTTACTTACGTTAAATAAAAAGAAAATTTTGTTTTTAATTGAATAAAAGGTGTATGTTTTAATTAGAATAAAAGACATAATAATTTCTAATAAAAAAGAAGAGTAGTTTTTAGATGTAGTATAATTAAAATGTTTTAAATAGAATAAAACACGTATATTTTAAAATAAAAAATTTTATAAAGAGAAAAAGGTAATTAAATAAATTAAAAATAAAATATATTACATTAATTTTATTTTCTTTAATTTTTATTACTATTATTTTTAAATATAATGAGATTTGTTAGGAGAATTATTAAATTACTCTTGCAATATGTATAATAGATTTTTAGAGATGACTGAGTGATTTATTATTATATAAAAAAAAATTTACTTATTATTATATAAAAATTGTATAATTTAGTCACTTACTAATAAAAAAATTAAATTAGATTAATTAAAATGCAATTGTAATTTAATTGAAAGTATATTTCCTATTCTAATTACGTTAACTTCTATCTTATTTTTAATAAAAAATAAATTATTTAAAATATAATTCTAATTTAATTGAAAGTATATTTCCTATTTTAATTAGGTCAACTTTTATTTTATCTCTGATAAAAATATAATTAATTAATATTTTAATAGTAATTTTGTTAAAAATCTATATTTTCTATTTTAATTGGATCTACTTATATTTTATCTAATATAAATCAAATTGGATGACATAATTTTATAAGTCTTACTAAATTAAATTTAATAAATAAATAATTAAAATCAAAAGTGTTGTATTTCCATATAAATAAATAAATACTTTTACTATTTTTAAAAACTTAATAAATTAAAGTTCATTAAGTAAATAATTGTAATTTAATCAATTAAATTTTTTTATTTATTTTGTATCGATAATCATATTTTAAAAAATATAACAAATAATTTTTTGGATAGTAGTAATTTTGTTATAAGAAAAGTAGTATAATTATTATTTTTAGATATTTTTATACAACTTAATAAAAAAGAGTTAAAATTAAATTAATTAATTTTCATCATTTAATTATAAGCTAAAAATAAAAAATTACAATAAATTATTTTTTGAGTAAATAAATGTACTAATATTAAAAATATTGAAGAAAGTGTCATTGTAACACTATGCAAATAAAAAATTTACTAAAATTATAATAAATTATAGATTTAATGAGGTTGTGATATTTAAATTGTTATACAAAGAAAATATAATTTTTATTATTTTTAAAATTTATTTAAATTGTTATATAAAAAATATAATTTTTATTATTTTTAAAAAATTTTATTAAGAATATAACTAATAATTTCTTATTATCTTTTTATTAATTATTGTCATAGTATTTTTTATATAAAATTAATTTTGGAGTTAATAAAAATATTAATTATAAAAATATTGAAAAAATATCATATAATTGTTTAAATAAAAAATTTATCAAAATTACGATAAATTATAATTAAAATGTTATAATTTATTTTATTATTAAAATTTATATAAATAAATAATATTTTTATTATTTTTTCAAAAGATTTATTAATACTATAGAAGTATATGTTTAATAGGTTATTTACTATTACGAGTCTAAAAAATTTTATATTCACGTACGAAGCACGTGGTTGTATATTAGTGTGTATATATATATATTCATAAATATTTTTCTTTAGCAATGCAAAATAGATTATGAAAAAACGAACTATACCATTGTTAACCCTACAAATAAGTCCTGCTGAATGAAGATAAATACGCGACGAAAGTCTTTTCAAATTCTGGAAACTTTATTACAGTAGCTTAAAATCCTAGATTCTTTGAAATTCTTGCCAACGCTATAGATCAGCAAGCAACATATCTGACCGAGGTCCATTGCTTGATGGCTTAACGGTCTGAACACAGTCAATTGGAGGGGTTGTAGGAGCGTTCAACTCTCCAAAAGTTTGCCAACAGTAGGGATCATACATGTGATAGCGTTCTTGTAGTGGTTTCAGCTCTATGATGGTTAAGCTTACGTCTAGACATGGTAGGGCATCACTGCAGGCGAAGTGTACTGGTTTTGCTGTGTATGTCCCTCTGATTTTTTTGTAGGTGATTCCCGATATAGCCACAGCTGATGTTTGGTTTTTGCATTGGCTTTTGTCACAATAGAATTAGTCAATCACAATCGGAAGTTGAACCTCAGAAACTTGAATGTTTGAGAATATTACTCCCTGTACAGAACCTGATCTACCCTGGAAATTTGGAAAAACATATGAGAAGTAACATTAGATAGTTAGTTGAGTTGAAAACGCTATAACATCTCACTGTTTAACTTTGCTTCTCCAGCACTGATCTGATCTTTGAAGTATAACTTTGTCAGATGCCCAAACTTATGAACAAAATTATGTTCGTATATGAAATTACATGCAATGAAATATTAGTTTTAAGAACTTTTTTTTTTTTGACTTTACAAATGAAATTTTGAATTCTGTAGATCATATGTTGTTATTTGTCAGTAACATGACTCTCATGTGCAGCTTTGAATACCTGCCATGTCTTAATTCTGACACCCGTCATTGTATTGTGCATAACAACATCTCGAACGGTGATGTTGGAAACACAGGCTTTGGCGGGGCTTTTTCCCGTTTTAGTGTTAAAAAATAATTTTTTCCAACTTTCGGGTGATTTTGAAAGAATTTTCAATTTTGGGTAAAAAAAATAATTAAAAAATAAAAAAAATAACAAGTCTATTCTGCCACTTAATATGGTAGAAATATTAGATGACAATTGAAGTCCGCCAGTTGAACTGACGTTAATAATTAAAAACAATAAAAATAAATAAATACTGTCAGAAGGCGGACATAAATTTAAAAATAAAAAATTTACTTGAACCGGCGGACATGAGTAAAAAAAAACCTTACAAAAAATATATTTCAGCCGATAAGATGGCACAATTTTAGCCATGTTGTTCTTTTGGCCATGTTATAATAATAATAATAATAATAAAATTAAAAATTAAAAACTAATCACAATTTTGGTCATGCAAAATTTGTTATTTTTTGACTATTCAAAATTGTTTTGGTTGGCATGCAAAATTTGTTTTTGTTTGGCAATGCAAAATTGTTAATGTTATTATTATTATTATTATTATATTTATATGAATATAAAAAAACTTGAGATGGCCCAGATGCCCCAACATAATAATAATAATAAAATTAAAAACTAAAAACTAAAAACTAATCACAATTTTGGCCATGCAAAATTGTTTTAGTTGGCCATGCAAAATTTGTTATTTTTTGGCCATTCAAAATTGTTTTGGTTGGCATGCAAAATTTATTTTGGTTTAGCCATCCAAAATTATTAATTTTTTATTTTTATTTTAATATAATAATAATAATAATAATAATAATAATAATAT
>CATIWM010070610.1:0-33945 GCA_949671775.1 Mallotus repandus
CCCCCCCCCCCCTCTAGGGCACTTTCATTATGATTTTTTAATTTTTTAATTTCAAAATTATTATTATTATTATTATTATTATTATCTCATACGTGTACATGAATTTGCATGGATTGTCATTGGCCTTTATGGCTATTATGGATTAAAATGTATTGAAATGACCATTATAGCCTAATTTTTTATTTTAATTTTATAATGATTATGTTTAATTAATTATAATAATATTAAAAACAATATCATAATTACAATAATATTATGATTTTTTTGTTTTTTTGTTTTAACATTATTATTATAATCCAATAAAAAGAAAATTTAAAATATTAAAATAAAAAATTTGAAATTAAAAAAAAAGTGGCCATACCACCACTACCAATGGCGGTATGGCCCAAAAATTAGAAAAAAAAAGTGGTCATGCCGCCTCTCACAATAGTGGTATGACCCACAAAATTTTGACAAAATTTTCTCTTCCCTCAACCTCAGCCAAAAATACCTTAAATTGAGAAATAGTTTCATAAATCACCATAAAAAAGAAAATTACTTTTAAAAATACCATAATTTGAAAAATAAAAATTTTTTTTACCATAATTTGGTAAATAACCCGCTCATTATATCATTTTACTGGTAACAAATAAAACCCAAACTATCGAGTTCATCCCTGCAAAAATAATAAGAAAAGAAAATTACATTTTTTTAATCTCTCTATTAAATTAAACCAGTGAAAAAAATATCAAATTCTACATCAAAAATCATAAATCAATCAATAAATTTAGAACCCAAATAAAAATTAAAAAAAATACCTAGAGCATTAAAAACATGCTCAGTTCATAAAATTGAAATTTTTATATCCACCATGTGAATTTGGACCACAGTCTAGAATCAAGAATCAGTTTCATAGATTAAAACAGGTAAGAAAGCAAAATCCAATAAATGAGACGAAATAAACTTGCTTCAATCTGAAAGATCCATAAAACAAGTAGAAGAGATAGAGATTTATGAGTAGAATCAATGATCGAGAGGTACCGGATTGATGAGCTAATGGGTTGATGATGATGAGCAAGGCTTTTGCGATAGAGCCATGGATTTAAGGAGGGACATTTTTCGCTAAGCTATTTGGCTCTTCATCTATGGCTTCTCTAGCTATATATCGGGGGATCAATTCACACTCTGAAAGAATGAATGTTGTTTTATTTCTATGTCTCCATGCTTATAGGCTAGATGATGATGAAAAAAGAAAACCATAAATGAAATTGAAGAATAAGAAGATGCCACAAAATAACTGTTGCGATAAGGGGCATGCGAGTAATTATTTTTGATAGTTTGGCTCACGATTGTAAATAATGAAAAAAGGGGATATTTTTATTGTTGGGATGAGATTTTGGTATATTTTTATAAAGATCCCAAAAATGTATTAACTTGGGATCATATTCTTTTTGAAATTAGTAATAGTACTGAAGTACTCTAAATTACTTTTTTTTTAAAACATTGTTATGCACTCTTAAACACAAAACATAAAAAGTTATTAAATTTTCTTTTAAACCACACAAATTTATTAGTTTTATTTTTTTTAGAAAATAGGATTTTTTGTGAAAAAATAAATCATATATTTTATTGGTATGTTTTTTAGGGAATTGGAAAATATGTGATTTCAAAGCCAAAGATAAACAAAATAGAGTTAATTTCTTTTTTTTTTTTCTATTTTTTGGTTTAAACCACAGGTAATTAGAGACTATTAATTTCTAACTAATATAATTTGATCCGGATAAAACTATAAAGATGGTAAATTCTCTAATAACTTAATCAATGCGAAGTTTTTTTTTCCTATTTAATTGTGCCTTCATGTGCTGATGTTACCATAGTTTCATCACAACTAATCAGATAATGAACTGTTATTAAGCATATTAATGAGGCGGGATTTTACGAAAGAGACAAAGCTAACAATTAATATTGGAGATGTTTGTAGATAACTGATAAAGATTACTAATCTCTGGTTGGCACAAATTGTTCAAAGTAGTTACAAGCAATCAATTGTAAGTTCATGACCATTTTAAATCAAAGTCACATATGATGTTGAAAATGGTCCTAAATATATATATATATATATGGATCCAAGTAGTTAAGGGTCTAAAGTACATAAAAATTATATGGAACCAGTGATGAAATTGTCAGGTAGATACTCTTCTTTAAGATTATCTTAAAATGTAGAGTTTGAATTTTGTTATCGTTAATTTGTGAGATTTATTTTTATCTGATTTAAAAGGAGAGTATTACTCCCTATTGTGCAGTTCATTAAATAAATTATATGGAAAATGAATGAAATAATCCCTTTCACGGATTCTCCTGTTTCTTTCTTTATCGAGCTGGTTAATTAGTTGCCAAAAGAAGCCTACTTGATGCTGGAGGATGTTGATAGTCCAAATTGAAGGGTACTGTTTTTCTATAATTAACTAATTAAGTTGTATAGAATGCTGGATAGAATGTTGGATAGAATATTTTTAGAGTAGAAATTATTAACATTAAGAATGTTGAAAAATATGAACTGTAATTGCTCAAATAAAAGCGATTTTTTGATGGAGATAAATTAATATATATAGATAATAAAAGTTAAATAGATTAATTTTTTTAGTTTTAATATTTTTTTATATGTTATTTTAAAATTATTAAAATCTATTATTAGAAATAATTAAGATTTTAAACAAAATATTTGTTAAATATTAGATAATATAATTTTATAAGTCCTATTAAATTTAATTTAATAAGTAAATAAATAAAATTAAAATTAAAAATATTTATAAAATTAAATATAAAAAAATATTAACATAAGAAATGTTGAAAGAATTTTGGATATTTGTTTAAATAGAAAATCCATTGAGCATGTAAAAAATTATTATATTATAACTCTATAAAGTTTGAAGAATTAGATTATTATATAAATAAAAATAATAAAAAAGTGTTGTATAATTATATAGAATTATTTTTAAAGCAAAAAAATTAATGTTAAAAATATTGAAAAATAATAAGTTCTTTAAATAAAATTCTATTAAAATTATAATGAATTAAAAATCTATTAAATTTATAATATTGAATAGCCATATAAATAAAATAGTATTTATATTAATTTTAGAATTTTACTAAAATATAATAAAAAATAACTAACTTTAAATTAACTAAATTTTCTTTATTAAATAATTAATTATAGCCATTAATTTTTCTAAAAGTTAATTCATAGAATTTTTATCATATAAATAAAATGGAAATATGATTTTTAAATATTCTATTAAATTTAATAAAAAATTAAAAATTAAATTAACTAATAATAAAAATGCAGAAAAATATAAAGTCTAATTGCTCAAATAAAAGTGGAATTTTGTAATAGAGATAAATTAATACGAATAAACATTAAAAAATAAATAGATTAATTTTTTAAGAGAATAATTTAAATATTTTTCATTTGTTATTTTTATAAAAATGGGTCCAATAATAATTAAAAAATCACGTGTGGAATATATATGTATATATATATCCATTTAAAGCAGACGGGATAGATAAAATGTTACGTGAGAGGAACCTCGTTCTCTTTCTGCTTTTCCCTCTAATCACCTACTGTTTAAGTTATAGTCATAACCCTCCGTTTAATCTTGAATCCTTCCATATCCTAGTCACTCACCATTCCTCTCTCATCCAACTTCCTGGTGTTTCCAACTCTCCCTAGCAGCTCCAAAACTATGACCCAAGAAGAGGTCACTCTCTTGAGCCACCATATACGTTCGTTGCAATTAAAAGAAGCCTTAGCATCTGAAGTTCCCAAAGAATGTAATCAGGTGGTGCGAAAAATCATGAGTGAACACAAATATCTCCTAAGCCTTCTGCAAGACATTCTCTCACATGTATGGTTTTTTGCAGATATTTCTCAAATGCAGGAGCTTAACGCTTTTAATATATTTTTAATCAAATTTGGGTCCTTGCACGACAAACAAAAGAGTCCTATAAGGAACTCCATGGTCCACTCGTAAAAGTATGTTCATCATTAAGGAATTGAATCCTAATCAAACATTGGAAGAAATAGAATTCTCTTACGAAAATGTCTAGGTCAAAATCTCATGTCTATTCCCTTAAACCAAATTACTAGGCCAATGCAGAAAACATAGCCAAAACCATGTTTGCTGGTTTGGTACAAGCAGAAGACTTTATGTTCACTGATGAATATTGGGATCCTGTATTGAGGATTGTTAATGCAAAACCACAAACGCATGGTATCGCCAAGTAGTGTAAAAAATATCATTCCCACGAGGACTCATTCTAATCACCTATTAACTTAATTCTTTATTGTCTAAGGCTTTCAAATATGAAATTTTGAAAGAAAATTAAATAGCAAATAAATGAAATTATAAAATCAAACTAAGTTCTAAACTAAAGAACAAATAATGGATGAACACAGTGGTTATGAATTGAATTTCTTCACAATTCTTAGTCAACCTTAATTAACGAACTTATTAGTTTTGCGAATCCTAGGTAATTCTAAATTATTGATTAATCTTTCTCAAGTAATAACCAAATTTATTTCATAATTCTCAAACAAGAACATCAAATTCCAACTCTTGTCGTGAACTCAATCCCACGTATCAAATCATGAATTCATTAACCCAACCCCAATTAGAATTTAATTCACTTACGATATCTCGACCTATAAGCAATTTAAATTTATGTTCATGTTTCCACTAAGGTTTTGATTTCTCAATCTAAAACCCTAATTTTAATTATGCTAATGGTGATCAAGCATCGATATATAATAAGCAAAATAAATTTAGTTTATAAGAATTAATAATTCATTAATTTGAGGACAAAATAATTCATGTTAAATTATCAATCCCTAACCAACATGAATTTAGCCTAACATATTATAAAAATATTCAACAAAATTATAAAAACGTCCCATGAAAATTATAAGAATAAATAGGAGAGAAGAAAAAAACTAGAAATTGTATTTTTCAATCTTCAACTCTTGATTTCTCTTGAGTTTCTCCCAATTTTTTGGCACTTTTTCGGTGTTTTTTTCTTCCAAAAATCGTCTCCAATTGATTAATCATTGATCCCAAAAATTTTCTAAGAGTCCTCTTTAAATAGGCAATGTTTAAGAGACACAGTTTTCCTAAATAAGCTAGCCTGTGACAGCAGCTATTTTGCTGCTGTCTTAGCCTCAAATAAGCCCCATTTTCTCCACGTTACGGCTGTTGTAGCCCCAACGCAGCCCTGCTTCTTCCCTCTCGGCTGTGGTCGCAGCGCCTTCCCTGATGTCTCAACCGAGACCCCTAATTTTATTTGCAATTCTGGGTTGGTTGCTGTCTCAGTCGAGACTTCAACCAATCTTGCGTGTTTTGAACTCATCCAACAACCTCTACTGGATGGCACACTCCAATTTCATGTAAAACTTTTCTAATCACAAAAAAAGTCCCAAATCACTACAAAATAACTACAAAAAATTTAAACTAAAAACTAACAAAATAAATTTAATTAAAACAAAAAACTACATAATAACCACACTAAAACAATTTAAATAAAAATGCAATTCTCATACATACAAATACCCCCACACTTAAACTTTTGCTTGTCCTCAAGCAAACACATGAGAACACCTATCATCACAATGAATTTAGCACATTGACAAAATTTAACATGTCTATCCTCCACAATCTTTAGTCGATATAAAATTTATAACTCAAACATTAAATTGATAACTCAAGATCAAAGATGTAAGCTTTACCAAGTGAAGAGCGAACTTAACCATTGAATTTTCAAAAATTTATAAGTTGACAATTAAGAAAAAAAAAAAAGCAAATGATACTACTCACTCAACCCTTAACAACCCCTAAATTTTAACACACACAAAATTGCAACACCATTTTTTTTATCAAGTGAGTCGTTTTACGCTTCATCTCGCATTTTATATTTTATTTTTCTCCAACCAACTTTCCCACTCCTGGTAATCCTCCGCCGTTCCCGCACTACTAAACATAGATACCACCAAGTGGGTCCTTTGGACACTCTTGCTCAATTTAGAGCATTGGAGTAGATTTGGAGCATATAAAGATTGTAATTTAAATATAGCTCCTTATTAAAAGACATATTTTTTTTCTTTTATTTTTTTCGGTGAAGCTACCATTTCATATGCTAGACTCAAGGATTACCTAAGAATTAAAAAAATTTGAGTATCATTCACAATCATTTTTCTTAAATATCAACTCACAAAATTCGATCACTCAAAACACTTAATCTTCACATTGCCCTCAATGTGAAAATTTAAGTGTAAAAGACAAAAAAAAAACGCACAAGAAAGAAACGAAAATGAATTAAAATAAAATAAAGTTAAATATGGAAAGAAGGACTCCCCTCATTGTGGTGAATAGTTTATTAAACTTTCTCTTAAAAGCATCAAGTTGATGAAGGATTTGTTGCCAACCCGCCTTTTTACTTGCTTGAATTGGTTGAGCTTCAAGCTCTTCTTCCTTCTCTTTTTCTTTTTCATCTTCCTCCTAGTAAGATATTGTAGTTATGTAAGTATTGGGTTGTCTCTTCTTAATAAAATTTTAGATTTTCCAAATGTGTTCTCTTACTCACCTTTACAATTCTCATCACTCTCCTAAATTTTTCTAGTTGCCTCCTTTGGAAAACTTACTTCCTTGACACATGCATCTATAATGTCAGCCTTCATACACATCTCATCCTCTAAAGGGTGTTTCATTAAATTTGACATTAAAAACTCAACACTCTCACCACCAATCCTAAGAGTTATTTTTCTCTCATGAACATCTATTAGAGCTCTCCTAGTATTCAAAAATGGCCTCCTAAAAATTAAAGGACACTTCCTATCCTCTTCAAAGTCCAAAACCATAAATCCATAGGAAATATAAATTTATCTACCTTTACAAGAATATCTTCAATAATTCCTTGTGGCTTCCTTAGGGAGTGATATGCTAGCAACAATTTCATGTTTGTAGGAGTCAGCTCGCTAAGCTGCAATTTCCTGAAAAGAGATAAAGGCATAAGATTAATACTTGCACCTAAGTCACATAAACATCTAGAAAATTCTTGAACACCAACTACACAAGGAATAGTAAAACTCCTTGTGTCTTTAAGCTTTGTTAGTATCTTGCAAGTGATGATAGAATTGCAAGTCTTTATTAATTCCACTGTATGATTATCGTCCCATTGCCTTTTGTTAGAGATGTTGTCCTTTAAGAACTTTGCATATTTAGGCATTTGCATAAGTGCTTCCGTAAAAGGAACATTAATCTGAAGCTTTTTAAAGATGTCTAAAAATTTAGCAAATTGTTGACCATCTTATGGCTTCTTTAACCTTTATCGAAAAGGGATCTTTAGTGCAAAAGAGAAAGGTGTAGATTTTGGAACTTGTTTTTACTCTGTCTTGCTCTCCTCTTTTGTCTCATCCTCCACCATTATATATTGTTCCTCATCTTTCTTCTCATTCTCCTTGGAAATTTCAGCCTGTGACTTCACCTCTTTACCACTCCTTAAAGTGATAGCCTTCAGCTCTTTTGGATTAGACTCTGTTGTACTTGGAAGGATGCTTTGTTCTTTGGCTCCCATTGCATTTGCAAGTTGCCCTAACTGAACCTCAATATTGTGGATCGAGGAGGAGTCACTATAAGAAAAACATTCATTAGTGATGAAAAATTAATGAGGGTAAGAAAAACCTCTCACTAAATGTGTAATTTGCATAGTTATTTGTAAGGGTAAAATATCCCCTCACTAAAGCCTTAGTATTAGTGATAGAATTTTAATTTTATGCCAATTAAATGGTCATACCATCATTATTGGGTTAAAAATTTAAGCGCAAACTCTTCCCAAAAAAAATTCTATTATTCCTTATAAAAAAATTTTAAAAAAAAATTCTCTTAACCTAATCCATCTTTATTTCTCTATACATTGTAAAACTCTTTCTATAATCAATTACCCAATTCTCTGCTAAAACCCTTTCCTCTTTCCCTCTTTCCTAATAAATTTACCTAATGGGGTTAGCAAAGAGTTCTTAGTCTAATATAGATAGGTTTTATGGGTAAGATCGTTATGGCTGTAATTACACAACTCATGCTAAAGAATTGGGTAAGATCGTTCTCTATTTACTTCGATTCAAAAATTTCCCTTTTCTTTTAACAATTTGTCATATTTGGAGGTTATTCTCAATCAGAGTTTTTAAAATTAAGGATTTTTCCTTTTTTGCAATTTTAGATTTTTTCTGCTCTATTGTTAGGGTGTTGGAGTTTTGGTTAGTTTCTTTAGTTATTTACACACATGGGTTTAGATTGAACACCAAAACACCAAACTTTGTGTTTCTCTTTTTGTGCTTTTGTTGGGGTTAGGGGCTTGGTGTAGTAATGTTTTGCATATTTTAGGGAGCTTCTTAGGATTTTTTTTTTTGTCTAGGCTTTGATTTGGGGTTTATAATTTTGATGTGAGGATCATTCTGTAATAGTGCATGATTCTTTTGGAAATTAATTATTTCAGTTGTTAAAGAAAATCAACTAGAAGTGGTTGTAACTTAGAGAATTGGTCAGAGATTATGGCTCTTCGTTGTTTTAATTAGAGCCAAGAAACATGGGTTCTTGTTGCTACATTAACAGGTGAGTTTTGCATATCGCTTGTTATTACCCAATTCAATTCTATGTTCATTTACTTTAAGGTATTGGATAATTTGTCCATTTTACTCTCTTTTGAGAATATAAGTAATAAATTGATGTTCACATAGGAAAAAAACTCTTATAATTTGAGTTCATGAGTGTTAATATGTTGGTGCTCTGCCTTATTCTACTTATTTACTTTCCACTTATTGAACTTGTGTTCGTGAGAGCATTGTGATTAATATAAGTTGCGTAAAGAAGTCATACTACTAGTAGTTGTCCTACTAGTTATAAAGGAGTGCAATGTTGTATTAGTTCTTTTACAAAAGGGGTGATATTAATAATGTTGTTAATTTATCTTTTTTTTGAAAGGGTAGACAATATCTTGTTATCTTTCATTTGTGAGATCAGAATGATCAATTTGAAGCAGAATCCAATCATTATATACACACATATACTTTAGCGCATTAAAATAGTGTATCCATTAAATTATGTGAGTTCTGAGTATTATTTCTTTTTTTTTCTTATAAGTCCCTATCGGATGCAAATTTTTGCTTTGATAACATACACTTGACATTGCCATAACAACTTCCAGAGATCTAGACATTTGTTGTTAGCATAAAAAAAGAAGTAACTGTAGACGGCGGGCTTTAGCGCGCGCCCAAATTTATTGTAACCACGACACTGTTTAAACTCAGGGCTTTAGGGAACACACTAACCACTGTCACAAAGACATGGCATAGAGATGAGGAGTCACCACCTAGGGTAATAACTGGGACAAATCAAAAGTGGTGGTAACTCGATTCTCTAATACAAGCTAGCACCACAACCAAGAGTTCTGGTTACGGAATACCAACTTCTTTTAATCTTGTGTTCATTTAGAATTATCTTATTAATTACGATCTTATTCCCTAATTACATGCAATTTCATTAAACCCTAATTGAGCATCCATCTAACCCTAAGGCAGCCAATCCATGAAAAAGCACATAAAAAAGGTATTCAAAGTGCAACACCGCAAAATCCAAACTACATTTGATTTTATTTTAAGTTAACTAAATCTGCATATTTTATTTACAAGTGAAATGGAGCTAAAAGTGAGCCTATATTTTGATGATTAGTGAGCCTAAATCTATTTTAATTCTAAAGGAAATGGGCCTAAGTCTATTAAATTTTAAAAGAAAAAAGAAATGAATTAGTGGACTTAATTCTAATTAATTTTAATTAAATGAAATGATCCTAAGTCTAAAAATTATGAAGAATGCTTTATTAATGGGCTAAACTAAGTCTAAGTTAATTTTATTTAACTAAAAAAATAGGCCTAAAATCTAAATTAACCTAATGAGCCTAAATTAATTTTAAAGCTAATTAAACCTAAATTTAATTTAAAAGTCTATTTTATTAGTGAGTTAGACCTACACATGGGCTTGGGGCCTAAAATAAAAAAAAAAAAAAAACAAGCCCAAATAATAAAACAAACCAAATAAACATACAAACATACAAACCATGATTTCTAACCCTAATTTAATTTACATACCACCTAAATTAATCTAAAGCAACCATTAATTTTATTAGGATTTTTACCAAATGGACCTAAGTTACTAATTGATTTTTAAGTGCAGAAAATTAAAATTCACTATTTTTCCCTCTACCGGGGCTATTACAATTCCTACGTACAATAATAGTTACATGCCTAAAAATCAAAAATAAATACACAATGTAAATACCACCAAAACATAGAAAATAAATCTAAAACTACGTGATTTTGACATGGATTAATCCATGGCATTCCATAGACCTTCATAGATTTAGTCCGTTCAATCCCATCTCCAGGACATAATGTTTCCACCATCACCATTAAAGAAACAAAACAAAAAATCAAGAAAAATGGTTAGAATAAAATAAGAAATAAAGAAAAATAATAACAAAAATCAAATGAAAATAAATAAAATAAAAAGAAAAGAATGAAACATAGAGATGCAATATTGATTAGCTCCTTAGAGACTTTATTTGATTCACCGTTTGAATAGATCTGCAGTTGTGATCTTCTTAGTTCCAGGCTTTGATTGCTCTTCCAAAAGAAAATGTTAATTCCCATGTAGAAAAGAAAGGTTTTTTTTTTAATGAAGTTCACGCAAAAGCTTTCCAAGAAAGAAAACTTTTTGCTTCGTTCTTTTTTCCTTTGTATCTCTCTTTTTTTCATTCTCTCCGTTCTCTCCCTCATTTTTTTTTGCTCCCTCTCCCTCTTTTCTGTGAAAAGGAAAGTACGTATATATACACATAATTTTGTAACCCTAATATGATTACAGGACAAAAATAAAATACAATAAATTTTTTATTTATCATTTATCTGATAAATACATATTTATCAATAACATATTTATCAAATAAATCAAATAATAACCAATAAAATTTAATAAAAATAAATAATAATTACCAAAAAATGAATTTTCACGAGATCAGAATTATGGATTTCTGATCGAAATTTTGGATTTCAGATCGGAAATCCATTCTTCCGATTTTTTTAACATTTAATTACAAAAAGACCCCTGAATAAAAAGAGACTTTTCAATTGAGTCCATACAAAAAGACCCATGAAGAAAAAGAGACTTTTCAATTTAGTCCATAAAAATGCAATCAAGCCTTGGGATCCGAAATTCAAATACTAGAGACCTATTTGCAACAAATTATCATCATTGGAGTCCTCTTTCGCATCCATACTCTAGTCATCTAGAAATTGGGCGCTTACAGTAACATTTATTGATTAAATGTAGAATTCAGATATTCTGATCAAGCATGAATAATATGATGGCAAGAATTTAGCCTTAGGAATGCTCTATGAAGAAATTTATGTCAACATTTGCTATGCCATATACTGTGTTGCCCTTAATGAATTTTGTTTTGTTGTTTTAGCTTTTGCAACATTTGTTATAAGTTATTGCAATCTAAATGTCACAATTGTATGTGTATGCATTACTCTTTTAGGCATATGCAAGGAAGTAAAACATCCTAAGTTGGCCTTAGCTCTAATTTGTATGCAGAAAGTTTTCATTTAATGTTCTGTATCAAAAAAAAAAGAAAAATTTGCAAGATTTTGATATGAGATTTTGCTGCTCTTCATTTGTTGTTATCAAATCTAAAAATTAAATGATTTTCCTCTTAGTGGCTTCCTATAGTCCATTCTTGGTTAATTATTGATACCTATCAAAGCACTTTTGAAGTTGCGCTAAAGTTTTAGTATAAAAATGTAATAAACTTATACTATTTGATCTTAAGAACATTGAACCAATGGCTAATCATGTATCATTACTGCAGTTTTGTTTCTTCTTTTTTATTGTATTCAACATTAGCAAATTGTATGTTTCAGCATATGAAGATAGAAAGGAAAGTAATTGATTTGATTTGCAATCAATTTTTTCTTTGATATTTGATGCTCAATAAACACCACCAGATGAGCAATTCTAGGGTTGATTTTAAAATTTTACTAGCAGTTATATATATACTTGTTTTGGTTTTTCTTTTCTCTTTTCGCTATGTGTGAATTCATGCTTTCGCCTGGCTTTGTGAAATCTACTTTAATAATTCATTTTTAGTTTTCTTTTGATCTTTTATTAAAAAAGGTATGATTTGAAATTTGATTAGACTCAACTAAGCACTTACAATTCGGGTTCTTCTGAGGCTATATTTGGCCTCCTCTTAATGTGAATTTTTTTCCTTTCCTAATATACAACTTTTAATGTGCATAGATTTTTTGTTTTCGTAATTATTCTTGAATGGTTTTTTCAGGTGGTTATGGAGTAGCTACAGGAGGACCAATTGCTTATGGTCTTTGCTACAATAAAGAAATGAGTCCTAGCCAGTTATATTATGATGACTTTTATAAATTCACCTATCCTTGCACTCCTGGTGTTGAATATTACAGTCGTGATACCCTACCAATCTACTAGTATGTTATGTTCTATCTTCATGTTTTCAGTATCAAGTCTTTTTCTATGCTTATTTGTGTTGATTAATTTTGAATAAATCTTCAATTTGATTCAAAGTTATAGCTTATTTGATAAAATTGATTAAGCTATATGATCATTCATAAGTTTGAGGTTGTTAATCCTTAGAGTTCTGAGTGATTAATGAAAAAAAAAACATGTTGCTAACAATTTTAAAGGCCAAAACTACAAATTAGACCCTGAAATTTGGGCTAATGACTGGATTGGACCCTAATATTTTTGTTCCCATTTGGAACTTTATTGACCAATATCATCTCAAATTGGACCTTACCCAGATGGAGAGCAAAATAGTCATTAGAACTTGACTTACTAGACTCATGGGACCCACCAATTCTTTCTTACTCATGTGCCACGTCATTGCAAGATACAAATAAAAAAATTATAACATGTGATATGTCATTTTTTAAAAGGAATTAAAGAAAAAAAAAGTTCCCTCTCCTTCTTCCTCAACCTCTGGTCGGCACCCACAAACAATAAGAAAATGAGAAGTCGAAACAAAACACACACTTTATCTTGGAAAGGCTCAGAAACACAGTAATTATGGTTATGTATTTGCTTTCTTGGCAAAGAAATGATGCCTAAAAATAATAATCGTTATCAAATTTTTCAAAAAGAAAAGAATACTCTTCACTAAAGATAGAATCTTTTATCTTTTCCAATGGTGGTTCCAATCCAACAACTTACAACCAACCTCAATTAATTCTAAATAGCCATCAGTAACAACTAAGAAATAAAAGTATAAAATAAAACTAATATTAAAAAGCATGGTCAAAATCAAAATCACACCCATTAACTAAACTTGAATTTTCAACAATCCAATTCAATCAAGTAATTTAAAGTAATAACCACTCTAAAAGAATATTCATGAACAAACTAATATAATCACCTGAAGTTCCAATATCAACAAAAAGGCCAAGAAATTTATTGGCATAATACATATACATGATCCATAGTAACTAAGATCAACATATTTCACATAATCTTACACAAAATATGCAAAAAAAAAAAAGATCATAGCTTTTTCTAGATTCAAGCACAAGAAGCTTCACTTTTTGGTGCAATAAAAAATAGAGCTTTAAGATCTAGGGGTTGAAAATACACTTCTTTTGGTGGCTTCCTTTGCTTTATATAAACTGATTTCTTCATTAGTGCAGGCGAGCATGCCATCGGAGCCTCTAGTATCCGACACTCACGGTGGCTGGTAATTCTACACCCAATGACTTCTACTTCTTCACTATCTAGTTCCATTCTTGTAATGGATGAGCATATGGTGTGGAAGGAGGTTTATGTGATGGTTGTCTTATGAATTTTCCATTGGCACCTTTGTGCTCCGATCATGGTTTCGGTGTAAACGACGACGTTTTAACGGGGTTCTTTTCCATATACCTATTGTAAGGGAGAGTGTGACACCCGTCTTCATAGGTATTTTAATTAGATGATTGCCAGTCACCTACCCAGAGTATCAGTGTGAACAGGCACCACTTCCAAATTTACTACGAGTTATGTACCATCAATCACTACTACGGTACTCATAATCTATTTGTTATTTTAACAAACTCATGGTGGCAATTTAAACTGATATCACCAAAGATCAAATCTTACAATATTAATTGTAAATGAACTGTTACTCGTACCAAACATGTATATATATGTAACATAACCACACCCTAGAAGGTTAGTTTAAGATACAAGTATAGGGTTACCTAAAATTATATACACAAATTTACATCCAAAATAATTGAACCCACTTGTATCACTAACCTAAGTAAAAGGGGTAAAGAAAAGGGTTATAAGTCACTACTCGTCAATATCTACATTTATACACCAAAAATAAAGGGAGAATGTGCAAATAAGCCCCTAAAATTTTTTTTTGAGCATTTAAACATGAAAATAAGTTATCTCTATATTTTAAGCCCCTTGACTGACGGAGGCTTTTTAACCCAACAAACACTGTTACAATCCATTCAAGTATGTTAACTAGGATTTAAAAGTCAAAACTACCATTGAAAAAGGTACTATTCTATATCTTCTCCATCAAAAGCTTCAAATGTTCATGTTTCTCCTTCCACAATTCAAAAATCCTAGAAAATCAATCGAGCAAATTGATTTAAATTCAAAGTCAAGCTTTAACACAGGGTCATGATCTTGAAGTGCAATGGCATCAACAATAATTAGTGCAATTTCTAACTAATAAGAAACATACTTTAATAATAACAATAGCAGCACCAACAACAAATTACTAAAATTTGAACAGAATTGATAACAGAGGTGAGAAACAGAAAAAATGAATTAAACCCAAAATCATATTTCAAATTAATAGCAGATAAAATAAAAGCCATAGTTTTACATGTAAAAAAATTGTAAAATGGAAAAAGGAATGAACTTCAATTGCAATAATGGCTTAAAGGAACTCATCGAAAGAAGGAAAGAAAAGGCAATGTCGTTTAGGCAACAACTGTGATTTGGGTCAGCTTCCCTTTCTATAAGAGACTTGGAACCATCGCTTTTGAGGCTAACAATATAGGGAACATTAAGCTTGACATGAGAGGAATCATGGTACACAACTAGTAGTGAAAAAATCTAAAACGATGAGTGTTCCCAGTAATTAATTGATCTTCTTTCATACAACTCGCGTCAACACCACCAACATACTTCAGGACCACTCGCCACCTCCATAAGTACCACTGCTCCTACCTTCTCATAACTGTAATTCCAAAGGAAATCAAAACTGTAAGCCACCACCACCATTCTTTTGTGCAAAAATGTCATTCTGGTAAGTGGTAACAGAGCAACACTAATATCTCATCAGCTTCAATTGATTCAACTTTCACAGCATCAAACACATGTTTTTTCCATAATAATCACAGTAAACAACTCAAGTAATTGATCTATAATACATAAATATCTTTCTTTCTTTTTTTTTGGAAGAGATTAAAGGTGCAAACAAGTACCCTAGAAGAAGAGGATGTGAATTTAACAGCTGACCCAACAGAGAGGTCAACGACATTTAAGATAATGAATTTAGTGTTAGAGATGATTTCCAGGTCAATTGAAATAGTGTCGGAGAATCTTCAGGTGAAGAGGTCCGATTTCTGGCAGACATCATAGTGCTTTGAGATGGTGGTTGCAAAGGTGGGTTTAAGGTGGTGGTGGTTTGTTAGATGAAAGGTAAAATGATGTATTTGATGGAGGTGGATGGTGGTTAGATTTGTCAATTTGCTTGATTAATTTTCTAGGGTTTTTGAATTTTGGAGGAGAAGGGGAAGTTGTGGCAAATGAGGAAGATCGGCTGGAGAAGAAGAAGAAGAAGAAGAAGAAGAAGAAGAAGAAAAGGGAAGGATCGAAGTGGGTTTTGGTTTCTATATGATTCTCTTCAAGATTTGAATTTGCAAGGCCATTTATTTTTGGGCAGATTATTGAAGGTGAGAGCGAGCAAACAAAATTTAGGCAGTTTTGGTTTCTGCATGATTCTCTTTAAGGTTTGATTTTTGGTATTGCTTTGTAACGTTCCATTGAAGAGCAATACTCTATGGCGGAAAATACCAACTGCTACAGACACAAATAGGTGACGTGCTGTTCATTTATAAGATGTGGACCCAAAAAGATTTGCATGATTGCTAAATCATATCTTTTATAAACGATATTTATTGGGTTAAAAATCCTCCATCAATCAAAGGGCTTAAAACACAAAGACAACGTAATTTCGTGTTTAAATCCTCCAAAAAAAAACTTTAGAGGCTTATTTGCTCCACAGAGCAAATATTAGGGGCTTATTTGCACCTTCTCTCAAAAAAGAAACGAGTAATAACTTGCATGTCCCCAAAAACCTAACTTATGAGAGTTTTAATATATACAATATGAGGGTATGACAACCAAAAAGTCCAAAAAAAAACATCAGGAAGTCACCTCAGTCCTCATCTAGGACTAGAGTGACATGGACATCAAAGGCTATCTCATAAGACACTTATATAACGGTGCAGACATGCTCCCCATGGTCCTTGCGAATAGAGTACACACAAAATGGGGTATCAACAGGCTCTACCTAAACCCTCTACTCCACGTCTAGGGTCACCTCGTGTCCTAAAGTGTATTTAATCTCGATCTCATCATGTCTAACTTTCTGGCGTATAATTAACCAGTAACATGCCGCTATAATTATGAAATAATTATATATTATGTGCTTAACCTGAAAAAAATTAGTTAAAGTGAAGGGTCGTATTTTCACAAGAAAATATCTAGTGAGTGAATAGAGTACAATGATAAGTAGAGTGAGAACAAGAAATTTTAACTAAAAGAAATGCAATAAGATGAGAGCAATAGGGTAGGCACATAAATGAAAGATATACACTAGTTATTTTATATCATAATTTCAAATAAATTTGCATTACTCATTTAGTTTATATTAAAAAATTCTTTATATTTCCTTAACAATTTAACAGGCATCTTATGAACTATTTATTTCGAACTTCATTTTCTTTATTTAAGATTTTCCTATAATAATAGTTTAGCACATCAGTCATTGTAAATAGGCATGCTAGCACTTAGCATTGAAGCATTTAAATGGTTCTTAGAATTTATATATATCCACATTACAGATACAAAATTTACAATTATAAGAGCACACAGGCACATAATCACAGGTTGCTATCGATGTGGTGGGTGCCATTCGGCACATCGAAGGTTCAAAATACTTGTATGCTTACAAATAAAACAACTTGGATTCGCCAGAACATCATATTGAATCACAAGCGATGTCCAAAAGACAGTTATCATAAATTTGGCCAATATACATCTCAATTTCCATCAATTCATAAATACATCGTACTTCAAAGTACGAATAATCTCTTTAAATTATGCGACCTGCTGTGTCCCGGACATAGTCCGACATCTCGCAAAACACAACCGTACCTCAAGCACGGACTTATTCTAACCCTTTCAATCTTGTGTGCACTTGTGCTCTCAAAGTTATTTAGTCTTTACTTATTAATTATTGTCTTTATACACACATAAATTATTAATTGAATATTATGGTAAGATATATTATTATTATTATTATTATTTTATATTAATTATTGTTTAACAATTATTCACTTATTTTATTCTTTTAAACTTTTATTATTAATCTAGATGTTATTATTATTATTATTATGATTTCCTAAATTTATACCCATGCTATTCTAACATTTAGCATAGTTTAAGAGGGGCCACTAACGTTTAGCATAGTTCAAGAGGGACCACTAAAATTTTGTACCATACTTGCATGCATGTAATCTACTTGCCACGTTCTAGTTCAAATTCGTTAAGTAAAATTGAATTTTTGGAAGGCTTGACACTTATGTTATGGATTCATTGCATGAAATAAAAAATTAGCAACAATAAAGGTGCTTTTTCTTTGGAGTTTAGCAGCTTTAAACTCATCACCGGTAAGAAAATGATCGGTTCAGCTACACTACTCGGCCGATTAACCTAGACAAATTGATGATCACTTGAGCGGATGAACGGCCAGTCACTTTTGTATCCTGATTACCGGTCCAAAAAGCTTTTCTTTTTATCTTATTCTTTATTTACAAAATCTATTTTGTTCTCCTCCATCTATATTTTGTTAATTTAAGTTGTTTACTCTTCCCAAGTTTAAGAATTGTGTTAGGAAATTATGCATGCTTCACACAAGTTGCTAACATATACAATACTCAGGATTAATAAAGATCAACAACCAACAAAGCTACAAGGAATTTAGCAAGAACTCCTAGAATCTAGTAGTAGAAGCTTTAACGAGAAAACAAACAAGATTGATTCCAAACTCAACAAAACAAAAGGAATTCGAGAGACCTGTAAGGAAACCGATTAAGAAGATACTCAATTCAATAAAAATTAGAGATTAATCTAAGGGAGAAAGGATGATTTCATTCACCTTTGCTAGCTCCTTTGTCCCTTTTCTCTAATAATTTTTTTTTTCTTACATGATAAACTTCAAATGGAGCTTTTTATCTCCAAGATTAATGGATAAGTATTACCTAAAACCACAAAAGATTGACACCTAGATTTATTATTATTTTATTATTTTATTTATTTTTAACTTATTCTCTAATTAATTAATTAATTTTTTAATATATAAAATCTAGTCACTTCTAAAGTTTTTCATTTAAGTTCTAATGCATATCCTTAATTTACTATTTTTTTATTTAAATATTTATTTATTACTCATGTATTTAATTTAATTTATTTATAAATATAAAATTTAAGGTTAATTTGGAGTACGGACATGACAGAGAGAGTGTGTTTTTATTTTTTTGGTATAGAGATTATTGTTTTGGTTAATAGATGAGAGTTGGGTGCATAGTGGAATAGGTGGTGGAGTGGTCTACTCTCACGTGGCACGTGAGGCAGACTAGTTTGGTGGGTCCCATGAGTCGTGCAATGCACTTTCTAACGTTCATTTGGGCCTCCGTCTAGGTAAGGTTCAATATGAGTCAATATTGGATAATAAAGTTCCAAATGGAAACAAAAAAATATATATAAAGGTCCAATCTAGTCGTAGGCCCAAAATCTAGGGTCCAATTTGTACCTTTAACTTAATTTTAAACTGAGTTTAGTGTTGTGATTTTCATGGAGTACCATTAAGCATGGTGATATTTTTATTTGAAATAGGTAATGAATTTTAGAAATGATAATGTTATTGCATTGTTATGGGTGTTATTATCGAATACTTTATGGTCTTAGTGTAGTGAACTTCTTCTATTGTTTGATATGTGGTCAAGCTTATATAAATTAGACAATAAAATTTCTAATTAGAGTGAGGCAAAGTTGTTAGCATAAGGAACAAGTCAGACTTTTTCTTTGTTAGTTTTACTTACATAATCTTAAAAGGTCATTTCAATTTTCTTAACCTTTCAACATCTGTGGAAACATTAAGAAATGAAGTTAGTTATTTAATTTACTTTCTTATCATTAGTTTTGTCTTCTTGCTCTTTTATTTTGTTAATCTATGTAAAACAATGTTCTTTTATAACAATTGGACAAAATACAATGTTTTCTAATACTCTGTGAATTATTCCTCATTTAAATATTGCAGGATGTTTAGAACTACAAATACTTACATTGTTTTTTTTTTTTTTGCTTATAATATTTTGGTAAAACAGAAATCTTATTACTTTTACATGCATATCAATAATAATATTTGTGCTATACAAATTTCAATAAGTGGTTGAATTTTGATGTGCACTATTGAAATTCTTTTTTCTGTTTAATTTATTGTAGGTTGCTCCAAACAAGAAGTTCAAGCAAGGACCAACATGACTTGTAATTTTGTTGGGTAAATATTAAATGATCCACATAGATCCATATGTATTTTTGTCTATCTTAGTAGAGATCAAGAAATATTGAATGATCTATGCAGATAGAACTTATATTTTTGCTAAAATTTTGACTATGTATAAAATATTATATTGTGGAACAAATTTGTCTGATATTTTTAATTTTATTAGTGATGGAATGTCTTTTATTATATTGAGCTTTTATTTTATTTTATTGACCAAAAACAATTATTAAGCTTTTATTTTTATTATTACAAAATTCTATATTAAGGGTGAAAATCAATTAATGGCCAATAGAGTCATTACCGAAATTGATATTTAATAAGGGGCATTCATACATATAACAAGGAAAAATTTTATTACTAAAACTTGATTTTTAATGATGGAACAATTTCATCAATAAAAAGCATCATTTAGTGACGGGTAAATGTAGATATAATGAGGGAAAATCTGGTTCTTAGGTTATTATATAACGAGGGGAAGATAGTGGTACTAATGATGGGATTTGGCATCATCGAAAGGACTTTTTAATGGTGGTAATTTACTTTCACTATATACTTATTAATGTCAGGACCTATTCCTATCATTATTTACTTTTACCCGAGTAGGCAATAATCACAGGTCATGACAGTATATTTCTTGTCATTAAATGTCTTTTATGACAGTTTTTGAGCTTTTAATCACTATTTTTCCCTTCATTATAGACCAATTTTCTTATAGTGAGTGGTTCGTTGTAATCTATCATTCTCTATTGATGTCATTCTATCTCATTGTGGATGCTGAAATCATAGTGGTGCTTTTGCATTTGCAAGTTGTTATTGTTAGAGAAACCAAAAGCAGCCACGTTATTGTTGTAAATCCACGAAAAATTTGGGTGGTTTTGCCACCCCATATTATAAGTGTTGGAGTAGGGATTGTTAGCTTGTTCTTGAAATTAATTCCCCATATAATTAGCTTGCTCCAAATAGTCATCCCTCATCATAACTGCATTATAAGTACCAAACACACTTTTAGAATAACCCAAAAAATTGTAATTTTCACATGAAGGGGTTGGATTATTTTTATGGGTGAGGTTTCTAATTTGTTTTGTCAATGCATAAATTTGAGCTTGGAGGGCTGTCACTGTATCAACTTCTAGCCTTCCCATTTGATTTGGTTGATTAGCTCTCTTGGACGACCATAAACAATTATCATGTGCCATCCTTTCTAATAATTGTGCAGCCTCATCAACCGTCTTCCTCATGAGGAGCCCACCAGCCTTAACATCAATTGAGTCTCATATAGAACTTGTGACTCAATTGTAGAATGTCTTTATGAGTACATCTTTAGGTAATCCATATGTGGAAAGCTCCTATATAAATCTATGAACCTCTCTTAAGCTTCAATCAACGATTCATAATCAAACTATTGGAATAAAGTGAGCTCCTTCACCACATTAGCTGTCTTAGATGGTGGAAAGTATTTAGCTATAAATGCCTTCACCAAAACATTTAAATTAGTAAAAGAACCCAGTGGTTAAGACTTCAACCATATTTTAGCCTTGTCCTTCAGAGTGAATAGGAACAATCTTAGCCTCAATGCATCACTGGACATGCCATTGTACTTGAGTGTGTCACAAATTTCAAGGAAGTTTGCAATACTATCATTTGGGTCTTCATTCAGCATCTTATAAAATTGAATGGTTGATTAGAGCATCTACAGCAAAGCCGACTTGATCTCCAAATGGTTGGCTTTAATGTTTGCCATTGTAATGCTTTGCTTTGTGCCTCCTAAACCAGATCCAATAACACTTTGTATCAACTTAATTCTCATTATTTTCCATTGTGCTTGACTCTATTCACATGCATCTTCAGTTTTCCTTCTCAAACCTAGTAAGCTTTAGCATGTACTTGAGTGGTTTCTTACTAGATCTTTGGGTATTGCGCATACACCAAAAAACTCTACAAAATTAAGACAAAAAAAAATTTGGTGCCTTAATCCAAAGGAAATTAGATTAATTATGATGTTAAAATCAAGTCCCCAACAACGGTGCCAAAAACTTGTTAATGCAAAACTACAAGTGCCCGGTGTCATTAAGTAGTACAAAAAATATCGTTCCCACAAGGACTCATTCTAATCACTTATTAACCTAATTATTTATTGTCTAAGGCTTTCAAACATGGAATTTTGAAATTAAATTAAATAGCAAATAAATGAAATTATAAAATCAAATTAAATTATAAACTAAAGAACAAACAATGGATGGACATCGTGATTAGAAATTAAATTTCTACAGAATCCTTAATCAATTAATTAACGAACTTATTAGTTTTATAAATCCCGGGTAGTTCTAAATTATTGATTAATCTTTCTAAAGTAATAACAAAATTTATTTCATAATTCTTAAATAAGAACATTAAATCCCAACTCTCGTTGTGAACTCAATCCCCCGAATCAAATAATGAATTCATTCACCCAACCTCAATTGGAATTTAATTTGCTTATGATATCTCTACCTATAAGCAATTTAAATATATGTTTATAGTTCCACTAAGGTGTTGATTTCTCAATCTAAAACCCTAATTTTAATTATGCTAATGGTGATCAAGCATCAGCATATAATAAGCATAATAAATAAAGTGTGCAAGAACTAATAATTAATTAATTTGAGGAAAAACTAATTTATGTTAAATCATCAATCCCTAAACAACATGAATTTAGCCTAACAAAATATAAAAATATTCAAAAAAACTATAAAAACATCCAATGAAAATTACAAGAATAAGTGGAGAGAAGAAAAATAAAAACTAGAAATTGTGCTCTTCAATCTTCAAATCTTGATTTCTCTTGAGTTTCTCCCAATTTTCTTTAACTTTTCTAATGTGGTTTTTTCCCAAAAATTATCTCCAATTGATAAGTAATTGATCCCCAAAAATTTTCCAAGAGTCCTCCTTAAATATGCAATGTTTAAATGATACAATTTTCCTAAATAAGCCGGCTTGCAACAACAGCGATGATTTTGCTGCTGTCTCGGCCTCAAATCAGCCCTATTTTCTCTGTATTATTGCTACTGTCATAGCCCTGACTTAGCCCTGCTTCTTCCTTCTCGGTTATGGTCGTTGTGCCTTCCCTACCTTTGCAACTCCAAGGTTGCTGTCTCAACCAAGACTTCAACCTCTTTTATGTATTTTGAATGCATCCAACAACCTCTAATCGATGGCACACTCCAATTTCATGTCAAACACTTCTAATCACCCAAAAGAGTCCCAAATCACTGTAAAATAACCATGAAAAAAATTTAAAACTAAAAATTGACAAAGTAAATTTAATTAAAACACAAATATTACATATTAACCACACCAAAGCAATTTAAATAAAATTGCACTTCTCATACAAACAAGAATTTGAGTTTGTTTGGACTTAACTAAACCTATGCCAAAAGGCTACCTGATCAGATGCCCATTGAAAGCTGACTGGATGCACTTCCAGTATAAAAGGTTTCTATTTTTTATTTATTTATGTGGATTTCCTGATCATCAAACTAGCAATCACAAGATTGTCGAAACTTAGGAAGAGATTGATTACAAAGTTAACCTATATTTCACGGACACTACTATAAAGAGTCGTGCCCCATGTCAGACATGTTTCTGACACTGACACGTCTCGAAAACTTATCTGACACGTTTTGGGGCTGTTTCAAAAAATAAAAAAAATGTCGAGGCCATTTTAAAAAATAAAATGAAAAAGGACAAGCGTGTCCCTTTTAAATATATATATCTTCTATTATTGGATAGATCAAAATTAGAGACGGTATTCTTCAATGAAGATGTCAATGAGAACATTGAGAGTACAAATATTAATTAAGTAGAAGATTCTATAAACTAAAATTGCCAACAAATATTATGAATAAAATATTAATATATTAATGTTGCTTATAAGTATGATGATTTTATTATTAAAATTAGATGGAAAATTATATGGAAAATTATTTATTTGTTATTGAAAAATTGTGCATAATTAAGGTGTTACTGTTTTATTTATGTTATAAGATATTATTACATGTAGTTTTCGTGTGTTTTAGAATTATTTTTAGTATTAAAAAATATTACTAACCATTAAAATTATATTTTTGAGTTGAATCTAATTTACAATTTATATAAAATGAACTTTATAATTTTTCATATTTATAAATGAACCCTTATATTTTTTAATTTATAAATTGAACCAAGTATCCGTATCCTATGTTTTCTTAAAAATGTCATTTCTCTATGTTTGTATCCCTATTTCCCATGTCTCCATTCCTGTGCCCGTGCTACCTAGAAGTTAATAGCAATCGGGCTTATAATCCCTGGTTTAGAGTTCTGCCAAAGAGGAAGTTAATTTTGGTTTTAATGCTTACTAGAGTGAGCCTACTGGTTCTAGAAGCCTAAAAAATCAGACATCATCAAGAAATCCTGCCACCAACACCCTTTTTTAACTATGTGATCAACTTCATCCAAGGAAAAAAGTAGAATCGCAAAGTTTTCTAAGATTATAAACCTCGGTAAGTGGTGAAGAAGGTGGCTCACTGCCACCTACTGAAATGACAGCCTCCAAACTGGTACATCTTAACTTTTATCAATGCAAACCATCATTACATGTGGACATTCACAATAACTCATAAAGAAAACTCAAATTCCAAGTGAAAAACAAGATGTTTTGACCTCTCCAAGCCCATCTAGTGGCTCACCCAGCTCCAAAAGCTCTTTGTCACACAAGATGTAAAGCCTGCAAGAATTCCTGCTTTCAAGCCTGACAAAAACACTCATGCTAGAAGCCCAAGAAGTTTTGATCTCTAAAAATGAAAGCCCGATCAAGAAAAGAGCACGTATAGAGTTTATTTTTCAAGTCCTACCCTGACTAAGAAGGCCCTTCTCGACAGCCCACAAGCCATTCTCACAACAAGGAAAAAAATCATGAAGAAGTCCAAACTCAAGGACTTAGCTAGAAAGTTTTCACCAAGCAAAGCAGACTCAAGCAACCCAGCAGACAATACTAGCGACTACCCCAAGCAAGACTCTCTACCAATGATAGCTGCATACCTCTCTAAGGGGACCCTTTACTCTAACAGTTGCTAAACTGTTATAGAACTTTTTATTTTTTGCTTTATTTCACTACCTGAACATTAAACTTTTATCTGTTCTTAGTTGGTTACTGGTAAGTCATGTCCTTTTACTCTTACAGTTAGTGTTAAAGTAAGAGTAAGGTGAGTGACTGCCATGATTTTTGTCCTTTATGGTGCTCTAGGGGCTTATAGTTCTCTTCTATACGTCTCTGGTTTTCTTTTAATAATAATCTCTTTTGTTTCAATATATATACATCCATTTGATCCTCAATATATATTAATCCTAAAAAGGCCTTCAACTTCAACATTGGGTTCAACTTCTCCAAAACTAAACCATCATCAAACATAAATTGAAATCATTACAATAGGATAACTTTGACAAAATTCATAAAAAAACTCAACATAAATCCAAGCTGCAATTGTAGGCACGATTCCAATAAAAAAAGAAACCTGCAACATAAAAAATTATATTCAATATTAGTTACCAAAACCCATCTCATTATATCATTTTACTGGTAACAAATACATCCCAAACAATCAAGTTTATTCCTGCAAAATAACAAGAAAAGAAAATTACCTTTTTTTTCATCTCTCTATTAAAATGAACTAATGAAAAAATATATCAAATTCTACATCACAAATCAATCAATAAATTTAGAACACAAATAAAAATAAAAAAAATACCCAAAGTGTTAAAAACATGCCCAATTCATAAAATTTAAATTTTTGTATCCACCATATGAATTTAGACCATAGTCTAGAATCAAGAATCAATTTCATAAATCAAAATAGCTAAGAAAGCAAAATCCAATAAATGAGACGAAATAAACTTGCTTTAATTTGAAAGATCCATAAAACAAGTAGAAGAGATAGAGATTTATGAGTAGAATCAATAATCGAGAGGTACTAGATTGATGAGCTAATGGGTTGATGATGATGATGATAAACAAGGCTTTTGCGATAGAGCCATGGATTTAAGGAGAGACATTTTTTGCTAAGCTGTTTGGCTCTTCGTCTATGGCTTCTCTAACTATTGGGGGATCACACTCTGAAAGAATGAATGTTGTTTTATTTCTATATCTCCACGCTTATAGGCTAGACAACAATGAAGAAAGGAAACCATAAAAAGAAAATGAAGAAGGAGAAGATGCCACAAAATAATTGTTGAGATGAGGGGCACGCGAGTAATTATTTTTGATAGTTTGGGTCAAAATTGTAAATAATGAAAAAGTTGGGATATTTTTATTGTTGGGATGAGTTTTTTGGATATTTTTGTAAAGATCCAAAAATGCATTAGCTTGAGATCATATCCTCTTTGAAATTAGTAATAGTAATGAAGTACTTGAGCTAAATTACTTTTTTTAAAACATTATTATGCACTCTTAAACACATAACATAAAGGTATTAAATTTTCTTTTAAACCACACAAAGTTATTAGTTTTTTTTTTTTTTATAAAATAGGTTTCTTTGTGAAAAAATAAATCATGTATTTTATTGGTATGTTTTTTAGGGAATTGGCAAAATATGTGGTTTCAAAGCCTAAGATAAACAAAATAGAGCCAATTCTTAATGTTTTTTTAGTTTTTTTTTCTATTTTTTGGTTTAAACCACCGATAACCAAAGTCTACTGGACTTTAACTAATCCAATTTAATCTAGGTAAAATTATAAGAGCGGCAAAGGCCTTTAGTAGCTTATTTAAAGTGAAGTTTTTTTCCTATTTAAGTATGCCTTCATGTGCTGATGTTGCCATAGCTCCATCATAGCCAATCAAATAATGAACTGATTAAGCATATCAATGGGGCATGATTTTTACAAAAGAGATAAAGCTAACAATTAATATCGGAGATGTTTGCAGATAACTGATAAAGATTACTAATCTCTGGTTGGCACAAATTGTTCAAAGTTGCTACAAGCAATCAATTGGAAATTGATGACCATTTTAAGTCAAAGTTAAATGTGATGTTGAAAATGGTCCTAATATATATGTATATAGATAGCAATTAGGGGTTTAAAGTACTTAAAAATTATATAGAGCCAGTGATAAAATAGTTAAGTGGTTACTCTTCATTGAGGGTATTCTAAATTGTTGAGTTTGAATTCTGTTATTATTGATTTGTGAAATTTATTTTAATCTAATTTAAAAGCGAGTATTACTCCCTATTGTATAGCTCATCAAATAAATTAAGTGGAAAATGAATGAAATAATCACTTTGACATATTCTCCCCTTTCTTTCTTTATCGAGCTGAGCTGGTTAGTTGCCAAAAGAATATATGTTACATTTGGGCCCTCCAGAAGCTGCCTACTTGATATTCCAAATTGAAGGGTACTATTTTTCTATAATTAACTAATTAAGAGCATTTTCAATAAACTCTTTATTTGAGCAAAATTTTCTATTTTGAAGAGTCAATTCAAAAAAATGATCTTCAATATACTCTCTATATTTTTATTTTAGAGTAGATAGTTGGTTTGACTCTCTACATGTAAAGAGTCAAACTTCACTCTCCATCTAAAATATTTCAATTTTCTATGCAAAATATTATTCTCTTCGTTCCTTTTTAATTGTCGCTTTTGAGAAAATGTGAAATTTTATTTAATTGATATTTTTATACAATCAATAAAATGACAATTATTTTTTGTCAATTTTGCCCTTATCATTATCAATATAATTCCAAAGTCATTTGTGGATTTAATTTTTAGTCTTTTAAAAACTAAGAATATTTTGGTCTCTTAACTTATTTTTCTTCTAAAATTAAGACTAATTAATTGTTTCTTAATCCAAGTAAAACTCCCAAAAGTAACAATTAAAAAAGAATGGAAGGAATAATTGATACTTATCTATTTATTGAAAATGTTTTTAACTTTCATCAAATGAAAGGAAATAATTAAATAAATAGAGAGAAACCTTGTAAAAACAAAGGAGGAATAAAAATTAAACATTAATGTTTCTTGGATAAAGCAAAATGAAGATTAAAAATATAAAGAGTCTATTAGAATTGTATAAATTTTTTCACTCTTTATATTTAAAAATTCTTTTAAATATTTTTTATTGTGCAAAAGATGTTCTTTAAAACAAAGAGTACTATTGAAAATGCTCTAAATTGTAGAAGCATTTTTATATTTTGTATTTGATTGTTTTTCTCCTCCTTATTATTCAAACTGGGACTCTTACGAAATAATAATAATAATAATAAATAAATAAATAAATAAAAGACAAGGTAAACTCTACGTGATGTAAAAATATGAGAATATGATCAATTGAACTCCAGTTAATAAAGGGAGTATTTTTTTTAAAAAAAAAAACCAATATAAGAGTTGAATTTTTCAAAAGAGTACTAGAACAATTTATTTAAAAAACTATTTTTAAATGTATTATGTTATTTTTTTAGAAAATATGCATTTAAAATTATTTATAAAAAATATGATTTTAATAATAAATAAACTCATTGAAAAATATATTTCTTTCTCATTCAATTGCATGATTCATTTATTTTTTTAAAAAAAAATATATTTTTTGACATCTATTATCCAAGTTATAGGTTGAGTAGACCTCCTTTCTTAACACTAAAAATGTTTTGAGGACCCTCACACCATGTGCTATTAATATCCTGTCTGAACAAAAGAAGATAATAAATAAACTAGCTAAATATTCTCTGCCATTCAAATTCTCAATACCATACAATTTAAGTGATCAATTTTGGATCAACACCTACATTAACTTGTCATAATTAATTATTTCCTCCTAACTTGACATACTACTTCGTCAAGTCAGTCCATTTGGAAATTTGCATTGAGTTATTTTATTGTATTTTTTAATTTTTTTATCTACACAATTAATATTCAAAGTTAAGTGAATTTTAAATCATGTTGGAATAGAATTATAAGAAGAGTAAAAAATTTAAAAATATTAATTTATTAATATTTTTATACGCACTATAATTTAAATTCGAGAAATTAATTGACTAAGTAAAAACAACTGCGCCGAACTGATCACAATAATTGTCTAGTCAGTGTCATTGGGTTTATTGCTTGTGTATAAAACTGCATTCATCGAATGTGGGTACTTGTGTTTTTAATAATATTAATTTGGAATTTGGCTTCTCTTTTCAGGTGAATAATCTCTCTTTTCTGGCCTTGTATGTATCGATATTGCATATATCTTTAAGGCCTCTAATGGTTCAATTGCATGTATGTTCCTTCCCGTTTCTTTTTACATGGGTTGCCAGCTTCTAAATTTCCACCGACTTGGTTAACTCTTGATATTCTAGAGCAGTTCTTCAATGACAGTATATATATGAAGAAAATATGTATATTTACTGTAATTAAATATAGAAACGTATTATTTTTGAGCAATAATAGAGAGATCAAGATTAAATGAAAGTTTATAAGAAGAAAATATGTATATTTACTTTGTTATTGTTCTTCATTTATTATCATTTATCATTTGCTATTGTTGTTAGATATATAACCTGCAGGAATATGAAAGAAAGGGAAGCAAAGTATGAGAAACAGAGGAAGGAAGAGTAAAGGAGAACTAAGAAAGAGAAAGGACGACAATTGTAATTAATTATCAGGATTTCTGATACACAAATCAAAAGGTAAGCAACTGAATACCACACCTATATCGACATCAGTTATACACCCTGAAAAGTAGCTAGTTGTTTTCTTCTCAGAACGTTTAAGGGATCTCAAAAATCAGTTATACACTTGACTGTTCTCCTTATAAGGGATCTCAAAAATGTATTTGATTTTATTTCCTTTGGGTATTAATAGGACTATAAATGAGCCAAATTTTTTATTCAATTATGTGGAGCTCAACTTGAAGATAAAAGCTTATTAATCTCGTATATTGAAAAAACTATTTTAATAAACAAGGTAAATTCAAATTATGAAAAATTAGACTCATAAAATTTATAAACAAACTTAAATAAAAATTCATATGCTTGATCATGATTTTAATATATTAACAGTTTGATATTTGATATATAATATATAAACTTTTGAGAAAAACTATCAGTTTTATCTTGAATTTTCAGCCAACTATCAATTGAATTATACTTTGAAAATCATTTTAATTTTCTCCTTTAGCTTTATAAATTGTATTAATTTTATCCCGTTTTATTTGAAGGGTCTAATTGTATCTTTGAAAATCACTTTCAGATCATTATAGAATAAATTTGACACTTATTAAATTTTTTATTCTCTTTTTCTTATTAAAAAATAAAATATAAAAAAAATTATTTCAAAATCTAATTTTTCCATTCTTGATATAAATTTTAAAATTAATTTTTAAATATTTTCATAAATTTTTAACTTTTTTCATAAATTTTTAACTTTTTCACTAAAAAACCTTAACTTCTAATTACTTTCAAATTTACTTCTCAACTTTCAACCGTCTTATTTAAAAAAATTTCCAATAGAGGACAAACAAAAAAGTATGAAATAAAAAAAGGAGAAGTTTTTGAGATACTAAAAATATTATGAAGAATAAAAAAAAAATTGATCTTTCAGAAAAATATGAAAAAAATTAAAATTTTATTATTATTTATAGTGATAATTAAAAATACTTATTTTATATTTATTTTTTTATTTTTATTAATATTTGCCTATGTAATAAATTGATTCACAAGTTATAACTCTTTTATTTTTTCTTATTATTTTTCATTGATACATAAAAAATTAAAATTTTATATAAAAATTTAAAAATTAATGTTTAAACTTATTTCAAAATTGGTAAGATTAAAGCTTGAGAATATTTTTTAAATTTTTTATTTTTCTTAAAAAAATTTGAATAAAAGTCAAATTTATTTTGTAGAGATCTAAAAGTAATTTTTAAAAATACAATTAGATCCTTTAAATAAAATTGGATAGAATTAACACAATTTATAAAATTGAAGGAACAAATTAAAATGACTTTTAAAGTAAGATTCAATTGATAATTGACCCAAATTTCAGAATAGAATAGATATTTTTTTAATTTTTATTTATAATAAATATAAAATACTTAAAAATATATTATTAGAACATAATTATATTTTTATTAAATATATATAATTTATTTAGTAAATAATTTATTTTTAATTTTAAAAAAATAATTTTACTTTATATTTTATATTTTTTAAAATTATTTAAATTTGTAACATAACAAATGATATAACGAGTTTAGCTCAATAATAAATAAGCTAAATTCAGGACAGCTAAACCTTGTTTAAACCCCTACATTATTGCTCCAAAAAAATCAAACTTAAATTATTGAAAAATAAGCAAACTCAATTAACCATCGCTATAATCTATATCTATATAAATATAATAATTCTGAACATTACAATGAAAGCTTTTATAATTCTGCCACATTGCATTTTAACAATTTGACATGCTTTGCTCTATAATTTTTAGCTTATGTAAGTCACTTCTCGTTCACTTGTTTCCCTTCTCTTTAATATCCCATTATCCTTTCTCTTCTTTTCCCCATTTTTTTTTATAAATTACAAAACTCAATAAACTTTAACTAATCCGATTTAACTCGGATAAAATCATAAAAATAGTAAAGGCCTTTCATCTTTTTTTTTTTTTTCTCTTTAATGATCCTTCACAGCTTATTTTCAGTAACCTTTATTTTTATGTGCACTACTATGCATCCTTATTTACTTCTTTTGTTTCAATTTCTGCCCTCTCAAAACAATTGATAATAGAGGTCAATAAATTAAATAAGGCAATAACTTTTACAAATGACAAAAATAGATAAAAACAAAAAGAAGAAATATGCTATAATTGCACTTGGACAATCTTTATATAATTTCTCATTCTTTTTATTTGATTATTTGCATTTTTATTATTCCTTAATGTGATTTTTGATTTGTTAAATTTAAGGTGTAATTATAAATAAATATACTGTTCAAATTATTAGCTATTGCACTTGTGATGTTCAAATATTTCAAACATATCTATATATCCCTAGCTGTTTTTTGATTATTTAAGTTATGTCAAATCTTAATACCTCTATTTTAATAGATTTAAAACTAATATGGACTGAAATTGAGGGTACAGATGAATGTAAGGAAGAACCGGTAAGTGAAATTTAAATTAGTTGTGAATTATACATGAATTATTTCATAAACGACTACACACAAACATAAAAATAAACAACTTAGAGATATGAGCCTCAATATGTGGTTTCTATGTCAATCAAAATATTCATTTCATAAATAAACCTTTGCAAGATTAAAGGATCTCAACGTTGACTCGACAATTCACAATGACAAAGTACAATAATAACACACCATTTTGCATGGTGGAAGTAGAGACATAATATATTTATTCCAACGGCCCTTTTCTTAATTTATGATAAAAATCTTTAGCATGTTGTTTTTCTAAAAACAAATAACAAAATTAAATTTTATAATTATTAGTTTACAATAAGTAACTTTGAAAAAATTAAGTTCACACATGCAACGCGTAGACATATATTTAGTAATTTGAATATATAAGCTTGAAGGTCATTAATAGAAATTTTAATAACTATTTGTTTCCTCCTCAATCTTAGATACCTTCTATTCTCCGGTCTTGGAAATAGACTAGGGACCAAACTCTGATACATTGGATTAATTGATTATTTTAATTGTAACTAAAAGTGGTTAATGGACTATGCTGCACCAACATAGATTTAAATAAGATATGCATATTGGTGGATCAGGCTGGACTTTCAACTTGAAGATATTAGATTATTTATGAAACGTTACTTGGATAACTTAGAATTTTAGATGAAATAACGTTTAATGAGACTAAAAAAAAAGGTTCATAATTTGATTCTAAACAAATTAGCATTTGCTTAGATAGATGTGTAACATATATACTTTCCTCAACTTTAGGATTAAAGCTTTTCAGGATGTGTAATATTAATGGTTGTTCGACAGGAACAAAATATTAGTTTATGGTGCCTAATATGGATGCTTCGGCCAGCTGGTTTAGTTATGCCCATTTCCTCTTAATGATATCATGTTTCTATCACATGGAATTTACTCATTCTGCAATGGATACCATCTCAGTAGGGGAAGAACTCACGGCCCCTAACACCATTATATCTGCTGGTGGCTACTTCGAGTTGGGGTTTTTTTTTTCCTGAAAATTCCACCAATCTGTATTTAGGAATATGGTTTAAGAAAGCATCATCGAGAGCTATTGTCTGGGTAGCAAACCGAGATCACCCACTTACAACAACCTCTTCTGTTGTTCTCACTATTAGCAATAATGGCAACTTGGTCATCTTGGATGCTCATAGTAATAGTTCTTACATGCTAACAAATATATCATCCAACAACAGTTCAAGTGCAGTTCTGTTAGATTCAGGAAATCTTGTTTTGACAGACGACAATTTGGATTTATTATGGCAAAGCTTTGACTATCCAACAGATAATTGGTTGATTGGAATGAAGTTAGGATATGATAAAACTATTGGAAAAACTTGGTCAATTAATTCTTGGAGAAACGACAGAGACCCTAGCCATGGAGACTTTACTTTCGAGAAAAGTCCTACTGAATCACAATGGTTTTTTGTCATGAAGAAAGGGATTCAAAAATACTGGTCATATTGGCAGACTGCCAAGCCAAATTCTGTGGGCATTATGGTGATAGGATCTCAGAAAGCCAATGTCAATTATGTTATGTCTGACAACATAAATTATGTAGTTTCCAATGACTATGATAAAGGTTTTTTTTACAGGTATTTCATCGATGCATCAGTGATGTAGCGGAAGGAAATAAATTACAAATCGTTGATTCACAAAGAATGCCGATATGCAATCTTCAAATCCCTATTGATTCAATTGAATTCTAGAGAATTTGGAAAAAAAGACAAAGTCTGTAATTTTATTATCAAATGAAAAGCTGCCAGTAAACAAGGCATAATAAGGCTTATA
>CATIWM010070657.1:0-13916 GCA_949671775.1 Mallotus repandus
ATGAGAAAGAGTGTGCCATGAGTGGCAAATAAAAGTGAGATACTAGTGAGTGGGTTTTGTAGTATACAAGAGTGAAAATAATTTGTGAGCTTGGGCTATAAATATTTTTCTTTTGTAATAGTGAATTTATTTAGTTGAAAATTTATTTTCTTGTTCACTATTATATTGTCCCACTTTTCATGTGCTAATAATTATTTTTTAATTGAATCCAACTCAACATTACTATCTCTCATCCTGATATTGCCTTTAGTGTCAATAAATTATGTCAATACATGCATGCTCCTACCGATGACCATTAGAAGTCTCTGAAATGCCTCTTACGCTATCTCAAAGGTACTCCATCTATTGGCTTGTATTTTCAAGTTAAATCTACACTTTCTCTTCTTTGCTATTCGGACAGTGACTGGGGTAGGGATGTGGATGACCGCTGGTCCATAAATGGCTTTGTTATCTTTCTTGGATCCTCCTTAATGTCATGGATGTCCAAGAAACAACCCACTATTGCTCGCTCTTCCAAGGAGAGCGAATACAAAGCCATGGCCAATGCAACATCTGAATTGATATGGTTGAAAGGTTTATTTTCTAAACTTAGCTTTCTCGTTAAACAAGCAAATATGTGGTACAATAATGTGGGTGTAATCTACTTAAGCTCTAATCCCGTATTCCATGCTCGAACGAAGCACGTAGAATTGGATTACCACTTTGTCAGGGAGCAAGTTTCCAGTGGCTTCCTTTGCATTCAGTTCCTTTCCACCAAAGAGAAAATTGTAGATTTATTTACCAAACCCATGCCGGTTTCTCGCTTTCAGATCTTGTTCAAGCAACTTCAACTCAAATCCGATCATGGGTTTGTCGGGGGATGATAAGATAACTACAACACTACACTTTAGTTGTATCTTAGTTAGTTTGTTATATTACGTTTCTACCTTAGATACGTATAGCTCTCTCTTCTTATCTTGTTATCATCATTGTGCTTTTCTATTAACATATACATATAAGGTTGTAACCTTGTTCTTAATGAGTAATATACAACTTATTCATCTTCTTCCCCATTCTCGGTACTGTTTGTACACCTTGAACTTTGATAGAGTCCTGTTTGAATCTGATTGCCTTTCTCTCATCCAAAAGCTACAATAGAATTTGTCTGATTTGTCTAACATGGGGTTGATTATTTCTGATATCAAGTCATCTTGTAGTGTTTTCAGTTTATTTTCTCTTAAGTATATGCCTAGATCAACAAACTAAGTAGCCCATTGTTTAGCTCATCTATCTTTTAAGTTCCCAAACTCTGATTCCACCTGGACTTTTTGTTTCCTAGAGAAGTGGTGGAGAAAGCTTTGTTTGATTTTGCCTTTTGTTTAATGAATGTTTGATATTTCTCAACCAAAAAAAATATTTAACAATCATTTCTCTTCAAAAATATTTTAAGATACATAATTTATATTATATAGAAGTTTATTTCATAGAATACAATGGGTTGAGTGGACAAGCAGCAGGAAGCATGGTAGAAATGATTCACTTCACTATATTAGTGTGGGAGAAGTTTGAGCTTTAAACTCAATCAGAAGTTAATAAAATTCAAAAACTGAATCATAAAACGTTCAAGTATATGAAATCATGAGACGGTATGAGTACAAGTAGAAAATTTTGAACTTAATGTGGATGATTTTTTTTTAATTTTATATCATTTAAAAATTATGATATTTCATAAAAATTTTATTCTAACTATATAATTATAAATTTTTAGATTTATTTTAATTTATTATATAGTTATAATTTAAATTGATTCTGATCATCAAATATCACATACAATTTTAATTTTAACAAATTGACCTATTCCATATAAATATATAATGACTTTTTCTTTGTCCCTACATTGTTAGAAATGCTTAGAATTCTTGCTATCAGCTTAATTTATGTCTTTGTCATCCCGTGCTGTTGTCTGGCCATTGATAAAAGTCAACTTCAGTCTTTGGTGAAAATTTTCATTTATAAAAGTAAAATAATTTATGTGCATCATATATATTGCATTCAATTATTAGATATACAGTACATATTTTGAGTGTTTTATATTTAATTAATAAAATTTTAACAAATATGTTAGTTTAATTTTATAATTATCTATTTATTTATCAAATATTTTACAATTTGGTATGATATTATTAGCTTCAGAGAAGGAAAGAATGAAAGGAATTGAGCTATAAATTAAACTTAGAACTGAATTTTATTGTGAAGTTACTTTGATCTAATGGTCAAAATTCTCATGAACATAGTGAAAGACCTGGTATCCACTCCTCGCACTCCTCATCCCTTGTAATTGACCAAAAAAATCAAATTTTATTAATTAACGAATTTTAAATACATCCTAAACTAAATACAACTAAGTTTGTTAAATAACACAAGAAAAAAAAAAGCAAATAAAGTAGCACACATTAATAATGTGCTTCAAAAATCAAACACACGTGCATTGTCTAAGATAGAAAATCGTATTTAGCTCAACCAATACTTAAATTTAAAACAAAACTCTTAATTATTTTGAGAACAAATTATCAAGATGTATCAACTAAAATAAACTTAATTAGGAAAAAAATGAAAAACATGCTTGCTTGTGTTAACTATATCCTTCTTTAGCTTTAATTTGCTACAAAATATTCAAAGCCGTGCACATGCCAATTAGGGACTTTAATTGTCCAAATTTTTTCGCTAGTGGTTTTGTCAATGATGTACATATGCATCCAATTCAACTCGAAAATAATGAGAGTTCTTATTATTATCAGCTGGATAATAAAATATCAGATAAAACAAAGTTAGCAAGTTAATCTTCATACCTGTAATGGACAAGTGAAACTCTGTACTTCCCTTGTAATATTGAATTTAATCTTAAAATATTTAGTTTTCCTGTGGAGCATAGGATTCTCGATAATGAGAATTGCATAATTATTATGTAAATGAATCTTTGTAGATTTATTTTTTTATTTTTTTTACGTGATTATATATTAAGTGTGGTAGTTTTTTAGTTTAGTTTGGTGCATGTTTCATGATATTTATTGTTATAAATTTGGTTATTTTTATGTTTATGTTGTTTTTGTGGAAGTAAAACGGGAGATGAAAAGTTTGGAATTTAGCAAGGCATTTTAGGAGTGTTCACTGTCACTATAGAAGCTTCCCTTCGATTGCAGCCTTCCAAGTTTGAAGATACATCAACATGTTGTCACCATAGAAGTAAGGCTGCGACTGAAGATACAAGTCTGCCATCACCATGAAGCAAGGCTGCGATTGAAGATATAAGTCTGCCATCACCATAAAAGCAAGGCTGCGACTGAAGCTGTCCTAACCTTCAACAGACGTAAGTTTTCTGTCACCATGGCAGCATTGCTTCGGTCGTAATCCTCTGCTAACCCAAATTTTGATGATGTGACATCAATTTATTTTTAGGGCAACACTTCCATTCTTCAAGGGGGCTATAAATAAATCATATTGGGGTTGTTTTGCAGCAGAAGGGGCTGGAAGAAGCTGCTAGAAAAAGGCTCAAAGAAATTGGGAGAACTCAAGAGAGATCAAGAGTTCAGGATCAAAGAGCACAAAATTCTAGTTTTATTTTCTTCTCTCCTTTTTATTCTTCTTATTTTCATGGGATGTTTCTACGGTTGTGTTGAATATTTTTATAATATGTTAGGCTAAATATTTATTTGTTGGGATTGATAATCTAAACATGATTTAGTTGATTTTCATTTACTGTGTTTATTATTTTCTTGGATACTATGGTTATTGTGCTTAATTTATGTTGATGCTTGATCACGATTAGCATAATTAAAATTTAGGTTTTAGGTTGAGAGATCAAAACCTTAATGGATCTATAATCACAGATTTAATTCTTTTATAGGTAGAGATATCATACAAGTATTAAATTTCATATGGGTATGGTGAATTAATTCATTATTTAATTTGGGGAATAGGTTTGCAATGAGAATTGGAACTTTGTGTTCTTGAGTTAATTCATGAGTTAAAAACATTAATTTGTTCTTGAGAAAGACTAATTGATAATTTAGGAACCCCAAGAATATGCAAGCTTAATAACATATTAATTGAACATGACTTATGATTGTGAAGAGAATCAATCCCTATCAACTTCATATATTAATAGCTCTTTTTTATATAGTTTTAAGAAGTTTATTTTACATTTCTTTTGTTTAATTTAATTTAGTTTTAAAAACAAAATGAATTCCATAGCTTTAAACAATAAAGAATTAAATTATTAGGTGATTAGGATGAGTCCTCGTGGGAACGATATTTTTATACTACTTGGTAACAGCGGTTTTGCACAAATAGGAAGGCTTCGCTATGTGATTTGCTTATGCTTATAAATAAATAATCTACATTTCATGCATACATGACATTCGTTATATTTCTTTCAAAAAAATAAAAAATAAAAAAAAAGCATTTTTCTTAGCCATAAGCCTCTTTTGTTTCAAAGCAAGATCAACAGTAATTTTGGTTCACTGGTATTAAGAATCCAATTAAATAATTGAGACCAATTCACAAAGGAGCAGAATGACAGGACCCTCTAATTTTGATATTGAGTCTTTCAAGAAAGAACTTTTGAAAGAGATCGGGGATGGTAGGTCAGAGACATGTTTGCTGAGATGGTAGGGAAGATGCCCTTTAGTGAACAAGACTATGAAACTAGAACCGTACTTGGTGAGCCATTCAAAGAAAAATTGAAGGCACCAGTAGATCCAACTGAGTCAGAATGGATGAAAAATACACAAAGGCAAGTGGCTGAACTATAGACTACATTAAAAAGGCATGGGCTCAATCCTAACTTTTCCAACTTGGACTTGGATTTGGAAAAGGAAGAACCATTACCCCCGAAATACAAATTTTCAAATATGAAGAAATATTCTAGCACTAATGATCCTCACCCGCACTTAAAGCAGTATGTCACCTACATGAAGACCACTGGATTGTCTCAAACTCAGATTGTCAAACAATTTCCATTATCCTTGAAAGGAGCTGCTATCAAGTGGTACAACACTCTAGGTGCATATGTTCAACAAGACTGGAAGGAGTTATGTTTAACCTTCATAAAAAATATGGACTGAATTCACAATTTGAAATCTCCCTTAACGAGCTATGAAATACAACTCAAAGAGTTGATGAATCCTTCACAAGTTTTTTAAAAAGATGGAGAGAAAAGTTGGCCCAAATGAAATATAGACCTGCAGAATTAGACCAGTTGATGATAGCCATAGAAGCTTGCATTCCACCTTTGGTTAACAAATTGAAGGACATGGGCGTAAGGGATTTCAAGGAGCTATATCATTTTGGAATACGAGTTGAGGCTGACTTGAATTTGAACATTCGTGAATAATTATTGTCAGTTATGATTGTGATGATTTAGAACGATATTCTACTGCAACTTTTTTCTTTGTGTTAATAAATGTCTAATTTTCTAAATTACATGTTTATAATTTTGTTATAATTATACATGCAATCTTATGCTTGAATGAGAGAGATAGATCTAAAAGAAAAAAAAACACATCAAGAGGACCAAATCTCATAATTGACTTTCAATTTCCCTTCGAGCACTCTCAGCCCCAGCTCCTCCAGAAATGGATTCACAACGTTCACCAAGAAGGAAAAAAAAGAAAGAAAAGAAAGAAAGAAAATGAGGAATGAGGAGAAAGAAAGAAAAAAAATCTTTGTTGTGCCACCCACATTCAGGAAAGTCAACCCCTTAAAAGGCCTCCTAATATTAAAAATAAAATTGCCATCAATTGTGAGCTGAAAAAATAGTTGGTCAGAAAATTCACGAAGGGCTTATCAATAACAAGCATAAGAGAGCATGCCTATTTATAATGAATGAGTAATCATTTATAATGGATATGACCAATATGATGTTAGCACATGAAGTGTTAGACATGGACCTTTTACAAGTTTTGTAGCAATCAACAGTGTGAGTGATAGTCTGCAGCAAAAATGTCAAATGATCAACAATTAAAGTGGCAATATGGACATCGAGCATGACAAAATAGTGATCCATCATCAGCATGAATTTGCAACCACCCAGCTAGGTTGAAAACTCTTAGAAAAGGAGCAAACTAGGCAAAAGAGGGAAAATACAAAAGAAAAAATGAAAGACCCAGCTAGGTTCAAAAACTCCTAGAAAGGAGGCGGCCTGGGTAAAAGAGGGAATCTAAAATAAAATTGGTTGCACTTCCGTTCTGAGAAGAGCAATTCAAGAGCTTATAAGATTTTACTTCATGATGAAAGAATGAGAGGGCCAATCAATTCCTCAACTATAGGGTAGATTTTAAGATCATGTGATATGTTGAGCCTCATGAGTGATAAAGTCTTTCAATAGATTTTCAAATAGAGGGCAAACAGAGTATGTTTTCCACACTAAGGGAAGCATCCCAAGGAGGTAACCAAGCAAAAGGTATTTATTATCATCATCTCAATTTGATTATGAGAAGGTCTCAATTTCTATTCCATATGATAATACTGGTCTCAATTATAGTCTCTGGTAGACTCAACTTTTGAATCCGGATTCTATGATATAATGAGGGCAGTTCCTAAAGATTAGTTCTAAACAGAAAAGGCATTTGGCTAAATCATTCGAGATTTCTTGTTTCTCCTAGCTTATGCATACACGAAATTTTTGCAAAAAATTATTCTGACATCTCATACATAGGTGCATTAAAATAATGCATGTCTTTCACAAACAGTGCACATGAGCTTGTGTTGTCAAATCATTTTCGAAAGCTTACAAAGATCATGATCATGCATACATCAGCTTTAAACTTTATGTTCTAAGAGCGAGATAGCCTCAGTACATGTGATGCAGACCGACTGCCATTGACTTTGCTTGACGCCCGTGAGGCTACATGTCTTGTTTTGATTGACCCTGCCTAACACCTCAAAGGCCATATGGCACATTTTGCTTATTTTGATTGTCCTTGCCTGATGCCTCAAAGGCTATATGGCGCATTTTGATTATCTTTGTTTTGATTGTTTTACTTGACGCCTGAGAGGCTGCATGGATTGTTTTGATTGATTTTTCCCGATGCCTGCGTGGCTACATGGCTTATTTGTTTAACTTCGCCTGATGCCTATGTGGCTACATGGCTCATTTTGTTTGATTTCACCTAACGCCTACGTGGCTACATGACTCATGTTGTTTGACTTTGCTTGACGCATGCGTGGCTACATGACTCATTTTATTTGACTTTGCCTGACGCCTGAGAGGCTATATGGATTGTTTTGATTGATTTTGCCTAACACTTAAGAGGCTATATAGCTTATCTTAGTTGATTTTGCCTGACATTTGAGAGGCTATATGACTTATTTTAATTTCGCCTGATGCTTGAGAGGCTATATGGCTTATTTTATTTGATTTCACTTGATGCCTGAGAGGCTATATGGCTTATTTTAATTGATTTTGCCTAATGCATGAGAGGCTACATGGCTTATTTTGTTTGATTTTGCCTGACGCCCTTGACTGCTATATGGCTTATGTTGTTTATTCTTGCCTAACGCCCTAGAGGCTATATGGCATTTGTTGTTTGTTCTTGCCTGACACCCCCGACGACTATATAGATTATGTCATTTGTTCTTGCCTGACATCCTTGAGGCTATATTGGCACCCTTTATTTGACTTCGCCTGACACTTGTATGGCTACATGGCTCACTTTGTTTGTTCTCGCCTGACGTCCTTGATTGCTATATGGCACTTATTGTTTGTCCTTGTCTAACACCCCCGAGGCTATATGACACTTGTTGTTTTACCCTGCTTGACATCTCAAAGGCTATATAACATTTTTTAGTTGGCCCAGCCTAAAGTCAAAAGTGGCTATAAGGCTTCCATCTTGTGTGATGAGATTGTTCTCAAGGGCTGCCTCTTGGTTTTAAACATAGATGATGATGACGTGAGTTTCCTGTTTGTTTTAAGGAACTACCTCTTGGTTTTGAATACCAATGATGACAGTGTGAGTTTTCTGTTTATTTTAAGGAACTGCCTCTCAGTTTTGAACACCAAGGATGACGACGTGAGTTTTCTGTTTATTTTAAGGAACTGCCTCTCAATTTTGAACACTGAGGATGACAACATTAATTTCCTATTTATTTTAAGGAACTACCTCTCGGTTTTGAACACCAAGGATGATGACGCGAGTTTCTTATTTGTTTTAAGGAACTGCCTCTCGATTTTGAACACCGAGGATGACGGTATGAGTTTCCTATTTATTTTAAGGAACTGCCTCTCGATTTTGAACACCGAGGATGACGGTGTGAGTTTCCTGTTTGTTTTAAGGAACTACCTCTAGGTTTTGAACACCGAGGATGACGACATGAGTTTTTCATTTGTTTTAAGGAACTGCCTCTCAATTTTGAACACCAAGGATGGCGGCGTGAATTTCCTATTTGTTTTAAAGAATTGCCTCTCAATTTTGAACACTGAGGATGACAGCATGAGTTTCCTGTTTGTTTTAAGGAACTGCCTCTCAGTTTTGAACACCAAGGATGACGGTGTGAGTTTTCTATTTTTTTAAAGGAACTACCCTCAATTTTGAACACCGAGGATAATGGTGTGAATTTTCTATTTATTTTTAAGGAACTGACTCTCAAGTTTGTATAACCGAGGATGACGACATTCCTGACTGGTAGAGTTTTCTGATCGAAGTATCATAATGCATTCCTGATCGAAGCATCAGGGTACAATTGGTTGTAGAATTTTTTAATCGAAGTATTAGAATTCGAAACTTGACCTCTCGGGTTGTACCCCGAGGCTAAAGAAGTTCAAACAGTCTCCCGAAGACAAAGTTGTGTCCTTTTTAAAATTTTTTGTTATGTGTATTTTCCATAAGATATAGTTCGCTGATAGAAGTATTAGCAGATCACCTCTCGGGTTGTACCCCGAGGTCGACAGTGCATATGACTTAAGATTAGAATTTCACCTCTCGGGTTGTATCCTAAGGTTGACAGTGCAGAAATGCTTGATCTTTTTATCTTTGTCATTGTCATGCAACATGCTTTCTCATAAATCTTTTTTATCATATGCAATTCGATTTTCAAAAAAGCAGGGTGGCAAACTGTAGACGCTCGATTTGATTGGCCTGAAACAGAAGCCCAATGATGAAGTTAAAAGAGCACTAGATGGAAAAGAACAGCCCGAAACTCTTAAGAATGAACTTAAAGCCCAATGAATCTTAAAAGCCTAAAAGCCCATCAAAAGCCCAAGCTCAATATATATATATATTACTGAAAAAAAAAGAAAAGAGAAAAAGGATGGGAAAAGGGATTGATTGGAGAGAGGGAAAAGAGATAGAGAATGATAGAGGGGAGGGGGATATCATGACGGATGTTTTTAGAAAAAAAGGGGAATGTGGGGGAAAATTTGAAGAAAAGAAAAAAAAACGAGGATTTTTGGGGGAATGAAAAAGAAAAGAAAAAAATAGAAGTTTTAGGGTGGAATGAAACAAAAAAGGAAAAAAATAAAGAGGAAGGGGGTTGTTAGGAAGAGAGGAACGGAGCAATATGGAGGAGGGACTGCAAAAAAAAATTGGAGAGGGAGAGAAAAAAAAATTAGAGAAGAAGGCTTGAAGATTCATCTTTGGGAGGAGGAGGAGTTGTTCTTATATTCCTTAAAGTGCAGAAATCCAATCTAGTTTTCTGAGGGCAAAACTTTTTGAATGTTAAAATTCGTTTGTAATCCGATTTATTCTTGGAATTTAGGATTTTATATATTTGTGGAAAATTAATATTTTGTCTATTGCAGGAAATGTTAAGATGATTTTTAATCACCAAATATTTATCCCTATAAGTTCTTAGATTTTTATCTATTCTGCAATTAATTCTTGTTTATTTTATCATTATTTTTGCATGTTTAAAGGGTTGTAATCATTTCTCTTTCCTCCTTTTTTTGTGTGCGCATTTATTTTATTTTATTTTAACTGTATAATAGGTTGTAATATTTTCTCCTCCCCTCATTTCTTTGTATGAGTTTTACTTTTATGATAAGTGACGACTTACAAATATGAAATTGGACTAATGTGCAAATTATGATTTAATTGTAAAATTTGACTATTGTTTGGAGGAAATTGTAATTTGCATGTAAATAAAGAAATAATTAAATAATTCGAGGTAATAAAACAAAAAGCACAAACGGAGGCCAACCGCAAGGTTGAGTAGGCATTCCAAAAGCCTATACCCAGTTTCCGAACCCAATATCTGAGAACTGCTACTGGGGCTCTCCATTGAATCCAATTGTTGTATAATGTGTCCTGCGTCTTATTCAGATGACAATTCCATCTCAAATTTGGGCTTAAAGCCCATGTTGTATTTTTTAATGGGCCTTGAGCCCCTACAATATCGTGATCGTTAAATATTTAGACCCACACTAAACCCTACCGCCTACAAAAATTATTAAAATTTCATATGTAAAATTTATTATAGCACTAAATTAATATAAAACTTATATATATTTTCACAATTTTTTCTATTTTTATTTTCGTGCTACATATATTATAAGTTGTCTCATATCAGACTACCACCACCACATGAGGTTACATTGAAGCCTTTTTTCACATACTCATGAGGTCTATCTAGGCAAATTAAACCTGAAAGAATGAATTTTTTAAAGTTCCTGCTGTGTCTTTATCTTCTTAACCTTCTAAGAACCATAAAGATCTCCATTACATTGTTTTTATTATAATCTTATTTTACTACATTAGTGATTGGATAATTTATTTAAGCAGACTCCATTTAGCAATAGCAATGGTTGGTTGTAAATTGGAGGGACGCTAGCCAAATAAATTGGTGTTCTCGCTAATAACCAATTTATATTCTCTTCCTTATCTTCATTCCTTTATACCATATATTTGTAATATATTAACAAATGGTATTCTCACATTTTTATTAATCTATTTACTTTAACTATCTAATTATTTATCTTTTGCATTAATATAAATTATTCAAATATTCATATTTATTTTATTAAATTAAAAATTATTGAAATTCTATTTATTTAATTAAATTAAAAACTCACAATTTTTATTTATTTATTTATTAATATATCTACTTCAACTATCCAAATATTCATTTTTCATTAAATATATGGTATAAATTATTCAGATATTTCTATTTATTTCATCAAATTAAAAACTCTAGGATTTCTATTTATTTTATTAACTATTTTTTTTCCGTTAAATATATGTAATATAAATTATTCAATTATTCCTATTATTTTAGTAAATTGAAATATCTTTTCATTTTATTATTTTTTCAAAATCTTTCTATCTTCTCAAAACGTTATTTTGATAGTTTTAAAGAAAGTATTTTGATTGTATTATGTTTTATATTATGTTTATTTCAATTTCATTATTTTGAAACTTTAACTCTTGCTCTTTCAAGAAAGTGGTCTCTCTTAGGGTTTCTGAGTGAATCTTGAGAGTAGATCTAGATAGTGAGTAGTGATTGAGGTAGGTTCATGGTTTAAACTAATAACGTAACAACCGTTATTTCTAGATTTTTGAGTGTGCCATTCTGTTATTTACCGTTATATAACGATTGTAAATAAATGTATAGATAACGGCCGTTACGATCATTATTTATCAGTCGTAGTCATTACTTACCGTGACAGACCGCGAAATAACAATTATTATTATTATTATTATTATTATTATTATTATTATTATTATTATGCTTTGAATGATATTATTATTATTATTATTATTATTATATGTGTATGATATGAATTTTTCATTTTGTTATATTTTTAATAGATTTCATGAAATGTATTATTAGTAATTTTAATTTTAATTTTATTTATTTATTTATTTTTTTAAACCGACCAAACTGATCATCCAAACCGAATTTAAATTTTGGATAACTTTTAATGGTATTTGGTTTGGTTTAGACTTAAGAGTTCTCATATTTGAAAACTGGCTTTATTGGTTCAGTTAGAAATTTATACTTTAAATCAATCAAAACGAACCATGAACACCCCAAATATAAGGCAACAACAATTATTTGTATTAATTATTTGCATCTTCTTTAATACCTTATAGACACTCTTTTTGGCATTCATGTTATTTTATATATGTTATCTTTTCAATAGTTCTTTTTTTTTATACTTTTTATCAACTTTATGGTATTGTGTGTATAATTATGATGTGAAACAATGTATTAGTTAATAGATTTATAGTATATGTATAATTATCATGTAACACAATATAACTAATGTTTTTTTTATTGCAGTTATGCTTATTAAAGTGTTGTATGCTTATTTTTTCATGAACACCTTCAAAATATATTGATTTCAAACATTTTACAATTTATCAAAAAAAAAAATTTCGGCTAGGCAGACCGTTACAGTTACTTATCACCGCGACAGGTTCATTACCGTTACCGTTACACGTGATCGCGATTGCGGTCGTTACTGTTATTTGAATCCTTGGTTAAGGTTTATAGCCAAACGACATTCTTTCATGGAACTGTCAAAGGATTAGTAATAGAATGACAACTAAAGCTCTCAGAAAACTGGCATTCAAAACAAGCCAATCATGGTCTTTTTTAATGGAAATTAAGCAAGAATAGAGAATGGAAAACCAAATACAAATCATTGGTTTTGATCGTGGAATTTATGTTAAACCAGAGGGAAAAGTGGGAGGTTTTTCTTTATGGTGGAGAGAAGAATGGGATGTCTAGATCTGTAAAAAGTTAAGAAACTTCATTGATATGATCATAACAAGAAAAAAGGTTTGTCATTTCATAAGCTTCTATGAAGCACCAGGCAAAAGGGAAAGGGCCCATGTGTTCGAGGAGATAAAAACTCTAGCTAATGGTATTAACTTTCCATGGTTGATTGTTAGTGATTTTAATGCCTACACTAATCTAGAAGACAAGCAAGGAGATAGTAATTTTAGATGGGTTCAATCATCAATATTACTAAATCTCATAGAAAGTTATGAGTTAATAGAGCTCGATTTACATAGTATAATAGACAGTTGGAGGATGCAAGATTATGGCAAGGCTGGATAAAGTGATGGCTACCCCGGATTAGAGAGCACTATTTGGAAATGCTCTAGTTATCCATGAAAGCTTTATGGCTTCTGACCATAGACGTATCATTATACAACTCATCTAGACCCCAAAGAAGATAGGAAGAAGATTTCAATATGAAGTGAAGTGGCAAAAAGAAGAAGATTATAGTGACATAATTGCACAAGAATGGAACCATAACTCTCAAATGGAGCAATAAAAGTTTATTAATCAAAAACTAATACTATGTATGGATTGAGGAGAATACAAAGGGTAGGAAAAGGAAGAGAATATGAGGGGAATTAGATTTTGTGTTATTTGGCTACTAAAAGTAAATAAAGGAGAATGAGAATTGAAAGGGGATTATTTCCCCTTAGTCTCCTTATAAAATGTGAAATCAATTACATTTTACATTAGGGTGTAAAATATTTCAACTCCAAAATACATTATAATTTAAAGTTTTATTCCCTTTTAAACATTTCCTTTTCTTTTTCCTTTATTAACCAAACATAACAAAATCTAAAATTTTTATTCCCTCCCTTAAAAAATCTTTCCTTCCATTCCTTTTATAGTTGCCATATATAATGTAAGTGGATGTGCAAAAGTTTTGCTAAGGTGGAGCAAAGACAAATTTAGCCACCCAAAATAGAAGATTCAAGAGGTTAAGGAGAAAATTAATTCCATCCATGAAAGTAATTATAACCAAGAAGCAAAAAAAGAAGAGAAGCACTTGAAATGAGAAATTCAAGATCTATGGCATAGAGAAGAGCTCTATTTGCAACAAAGGTCTAGAAAAGATTGGCTAAAAGATAGGGATAGAAATACAAATTTTTTTCACATGACAACCATTCAAAGAAGACAAGGGAACAAATTGGTGA
>CATIWM010070665.1:0-14701 GCA_949671775.1 Mallotus repandus
ATATATTTATTGACGCGGAGAGTATACATAATGACATCTCAAAATTAGTAGTTGAGAATTCAATGTTGGAGGATAAAAGTAGGGCTACAGTTAGAATTGAGCATCAGGCGAGTTCATGCGGATTGAATTTTTTTTTTTAAATTTAAAATCGAACTAAATTGAAGCTTGGGAAGTCGGTTGTAGATAACTGAATAAGTAATAAATAAATAAAAGAAAAAATATAATAGATTACAGTAGCCAAATGTCTACAGCGTGCGTCATTTGTCCCTATTAGCCCCGGCTCGAATCAAGCTAATGTATTTTATGAGGTCTTTCATTAGAATTTAAAAATCGAAATTAACCGAGTCTGTTCGATGTCGAATTTTTAGCCCAGTGGATTTTGCACACCTCGAGCTACGATCAAGTTGAGCTACTCATCCACTAGTCAGAATTCACTCGATAAAATTTTGATGAAATTTGTATATTAAAACTCATTTTATTATGTTTGTGAAGTTTGTGATTAATTTTAAATGAAAATTTTTAAATTAATTTGTAATTTTAATATAGTAATAATTTAATATTAAATATATATTATATAAATTATAATAAATATAAAATATTTAAAAATATATTATTAGAATAAAATTATAATTTATTTTAATTTTTAATCAATATTTTTTTTTTATAATATATGTGATACAGGGTGTAGCGTAAATAATCAACATAAGATTGATTCAATCCAAAGAAAAATAAGGTAAAAGTTTCAATTTGATTAATAAAAGTGAAAAATCGTCATTAACAAACTCTAAAACAATTATTTATACTCTATGAATAATAAGGATAAAATAAGAATAAAATAATTATCTCAGATAATAAAATAAGAAAAATTCAAAAGTAATTAACAGAGACTATTCGTAGCGCACGACTGTGTCAAAGTGATGCACAACCATGTGCATCTGATTCTCTTGGTGCTTTGAAATTTCCACTTTCAGGCGCAATCATGCGAAATAAGGCGCATAGGTGTGTCTGCTTCTAGATTTTCAACTCTAAGATGAACAGCTTCAGGCATAGCCATATTGCCAAAGGCACACAAAGTGTCCTTTGAAGCAGACACTGCCTTTTGAATGAATTCACTACATCAGGCTTTAGACACTGCCCTTTGAAGGCATTAACACCCCGCATCAATCACCTCCACTTGCAAAAAACTCTTCCTCAAGTAACTTTCTAAATATTCAAGCATCATGTCTAACTGAAACAAAGTAAGATTTGCAACGTTTTAGGCCTTTGAGATTCCTATCCAATTCAGCAAAGCCACCACCTCATCTCCAATGTCAAACACCTTGAACTCCTCATGCTTGTCTATCTTAATCTTGTGTTTGACTTTAGTTTTCTATGGTGTGCTCTTGATATCCTATTGTTCTTCTTGGACTTGTTTTGCGAAGTCAACAGTTGCTACGATAAACCTCCATGTAAATTCTGCACCTCCACTGGAAGTTGATCTCTTACTAAGTCTCTGCTACCATCCTCTTCCTTTATTATCAACAAGCACACTTCACGAGTCTTATAACACTCTCTTGTAAATATGGATGGTTCATATTCAATAGTTAAGAAGTTCCTCCCCGTCTCTCGTAAAGCCTTGAGTTGGTTTTTCCAAGTTAATGGAACCAGTATATACCTTACCTCATTCTTTTCTAGTTGATATTTATTGCTCCTATCTGAGTGTTTAGCATCAACATCATACTCCTAAGTATGCCCAAGTATAATATGGCGAGCATTCATGTCCATTACAACACAATATACTTCATCACTATACCTGCTAATGGAGAAAGGTACCTTACAACTTTTAGTCACTCAACTGCCACTAACCTCCTTAATCTACCCAATAGTGTATGGATTGGAATGTATCTCTATTATCATCAACGACCCTTTTATAATATCTCTACCAACAATAGTCTTTTGACTTCCATTATCAATAATGAGATCAAACAGACTCTCATGCACTATACATCTAGTGCAAAAGAGATTATCTCGTTGAGTTTCATCCTCATTCTTTTGAGACAACATAAACTTCCTCACAACATATGTATACTTATCATGCTCATAATCTTCACAATCATCATCTTCCCTATACGGTCCACACGCTTTATCCTTAACAACGCCATCACTCTTTACTACCATATTCATTGCTTTCCTCTTCAGATATTCATTAAAGCGATGCCCAACCTAACTACATCTATAACACTTAGCACTAAATGATTTAGGTTATTATTTTTAATATGTTTGAAGCGTTACCTTTATTTCCTTCCGTTATTAGACTTTTTCCTTATTATACACTACCACCAGCAGATTTTACATTATGAGACTTAATTTAAGGCATCTTTCCTTATCACCTAGAGCCTTACTATCTATGCCTCTATACCTTTTGTGATTAGCACTATAGGTTTGCTCCTGTATAAGTAACATGGCTTTCATGGCCAAATTCCTGGCCTCTTGCACACTAAAAACCACATGTATCCCAATCTTGTATCTAATAGTTAGCTTCAACCCACTTAAACATCTTGCTGCCTATTGGTTCTCACTTTCTAATAATTGATTCTTCTATGCCAACCTAAAAAACTCAGCATTATATTCATTCATACTCCAATTACCGTACGAACACTTTTGATAAGCATAAAAAATATTGCTTATCATCTGGAGGCAAAAATCTACCTCGTAATAGATGTTTCATCCCATGCCCAATTTTCATTGGACCACACCCCTCTCTTATCCTCATCTCTCTCAACCTATCCCACCATACTGATGCTCCCCTTTCAACCTATAAGTAATAAATTTAACCTTCCTATCCTCAGGCAACTAAATGTACTCAAACAATCTATCTACTTCAGTTAACTAATCTAAAAACCCTCTCAATATGAAGATCATCACTAAAGTTAAGAACATCTACCTTTAGTTTGTGTTGGTCAGATCCTCTATAGTTTGGTTGTCACTGTCTTCTACCTCTCTGTCTTCCATATGGCAATGCTACTCCACCAAAATCAGCCTCTTTAACGGAAGTGTCATCAAATCCCATGGCTGGCCTCCTTTGATTTTGTATGTTAAGGATGAGATTAATGATGGATCTAGCAGGGCCAACTACTCCACCTAGTTCTTCATCATCATTCCTACGCCTTATCCATTAATCCTCAATAACATATGCAATTGGTTTGTGTGGTTTTTAAACTGTTGAGTTAAGTTTTGGATTGGTCGTTGCTGCCCTTCAAATGATTGATGCTGCTCATCAATCGCTCTCCAAGCAGTCTACAGTCCCCAATCGCCGTCTTGAGATTGGTTGTCACCACTAGCACCAGTATTAGCCATCAATTGGGAGAAACCCTCTCTAATACCACTTGACACATAATGTAGCGCAAATAATCAACATACGATTGATTATTGAAAATAAACTAGTCTCAATTCATAGACAAACTTCTTAATCCAAAGAAAAATAAGCTAAAACTTCAATGTGATTAATACAAGTGAAAAATTATCTTTAACAAACTCTTAAACAATTATTAATACCCTACGAATAATAAGGAATAAAATAAATAACCAAATAATAAAATAAGAAAACCCCAAAAGTATTTTACGTAAATTAATCTTAGCGCAAAACTATGTCAAAGTAACATACAGCCGTGTGCATTTGATTCTCTTGGCACTTTGAAATTTCTACTCTCAGGCACAACCATATGAAATAAGGCACACTGCCATATCTCCTTCTAAGTTTTCAATTCTAAGATGAGCGCTTCGAGCAGAGTCATGTTTCTAAAGACACATAATCGTACATTGTTCTTCAAAGACATTAATACCCCATCAATATATTTGATAAATTTTTTATACTCGAACGGTTCTCGAATAATATAATAACATAGTAAATTTCGACTAGTTTATGCTCCTAGATAAAATGCTCCCTTCAAACTAAAAAGAATTAATAGGAGACAATCAACGAGTTGCAAATTATTACGGGACCGGACAGAGCAAGGCCTTTGTTCAAAAGAAAAACATAATTTTACTTTATTTTCAAATATTATTGTAAAATATATTGAAAAATAATTTTTTAAATAATAATTTTTTCGTAAAAATAGTGTGTACTTTTTTTTTTTCCATCTTTTTACATAACAAGTTGCATAGGCAATTGGGAAAAAAAAAGTTGCATAGGTACAATTATTTACTGTACGACTTTGCATTTTTAAATCATAGTTTCAAATGAAATAATTTATCTTCACATATGATACCCTACATGTATATCCTACCCCAAAAAGAACTCAAAATCCTAAAGAAAAAAGGTATTCAGGATCAAACATCAACTAGAGACCTAAATCAACAAGGACAAGGATCCTTATATATATAAGGAATCTCAATATGAAAAGATTTATGCTTTATATCTCTATATATATACATCATATCTCTTATATTTATTCTTTCTAATATTCAATGTTCATTTTTCATATATAATTACTAACTTAAGTTTCAAAGTGTTAGTGGGGAAGATCTCAACCATTCACCCAGCTCTTTTCATCGTGCAGGTTCAACAGTAAAAAATTCACTTTGGAGTTATCAATATATCAATAAAATAATAAAAAAAATTTATTATTTAAATTAGACATAGGAAATTTTTGTCATCTTTCTTATTTATATGGACTCCAACTTTGAGCATCTAAAAGTGAGTCAATTTTCACTCTGAGTGTGTTATACTCGTTAGAGTAACATGTAACGAAGTAAATAATAAATTAATTATAGCATTTTAGTGCTAGTTGCTTTTCATTTTTTATTGTTTAAATATAAATTAATTACGATATATGTACTCATTTGATGAGTAAGCCCGGGAAGAAATAATTATAAGCCCGAAATATAAGAAGATTGTTTTTTTTTTTAAACACCAAGAAGGAAATAAAAATATAAGAGATTAAAAAAATTTCATAAATATTGATGTGTGTTCAGACTTCATGCTAAAGAGGGATACACACAATTTAAAATATTAAAAAATTACCAAAACAATGAAATAAAAAAACTCACAGTAATTTGAGTTTAATACTTAAATCTAACTTATTTTAAAAACTTATAAAAAATTAGGTACTTGGATTATTTTTGCTAATAAATAGCTAAAAAGATCACTCAAAAACCAGAAAGAATACACTAAGAAACAGGAAAAGGCCTGAGGAGGAAGTAGCTGGAAGGAGGAGAAGCACTTAGTTCGTAAAAAAAAAAAGTTCAAGTCTTAGTCTTCTTTGGACGAAAATTATAGATTTCAAAAAATAAAAATAAAAAAATAAAGCATTTGGACTCATTACCACTTCCAAAAGCATTTTCGTTGTTATTTTCTAGATCCAAACTAAATGCATATTTTAATTGGTGTCCTGTTTTTGATGATTTTTTTTAGAATAATTGATGATTTGATCTATATTCAAGATGTGTATCTTATAATAAGCTTGAAAATTTAAATAATTTGATCATAATATTTTTCTTCTAATGTGATTATATTTCAGTTTGTTTATATTTTTCTCAAATATAAATATAAATATAAATATAAATTTTATTACAAAAAATTAGAATTTTATCGTCTTAATTATGAAAAATTACTTCACTTTAGAATTTTTTTATATTTTTGTATAATTAGCTTATTTGTTAAATTATTTATACTTTATAAATGTAGAATGTTTATTTATAATGAATGAAATTATTTTTCTGGTATAAAAATTTTGATATTCGATAGTCAGTAAGATTTCACTTAATCTTTCAAAAAAAAAAAAAAAGGAGATTGTGTCAATTGGATGGAACTTGTGAAAAAGTTCTACTCAAGACTTTATTTAAAATAATTATTTTTTTTACCAAATTTATTGGTTATAAAATTTTATTTTTGCGTCATTAAAAAATAATATTGGACGGAAACTGGTCCCAGTCAAACCTTGTCACTAACTGCAGTAACAAAAAGAGCAGTAAAAAATCTGCCTAAGAAATTAATAATTATAAAAATATATATATCTCATTTTTAACGGTTAAGGGTAAATCACTTGATTGATGTGTTACAATTTATATCGTATAGTGTAATACATTCGGTGTAAGTAAGAATCTCTTTATTTTTATTTAAGTGATGTTTTGAATTTAAATTATAATATATGTAATCGCTTTAAATATATTGTTGTGAGACTTTTTTTTGTTGTTGTAATCATGCAAGTTGAACTATATTAGTTAAAATCGAATAATTTTTGAATACCAATTTAAAAAAAATGACTTTTATAAAGACTTTTATTAGGAGTTTTAAAGACTTTGATAGATTTTAAAAGTTATGGAGTATTCAATCATAACTTTTAAAGACTCCTTAAAAGTTAAGGTGTATTTAATAATGACTTTTATAAATTAAAAAAAAGTTTATAAAAGTTAAGGGGTATTTAATTAGGACTTTTAAAAAATTAATAAAAGTAAATTCATATTCAAAAGTCATGGATTTTTATAGACAATAGAATTTTGTAGACTTTGAATGACCTTTCCTATTTATATCAAACTACAAATAACTACTTTACGAGAAATTTACCAAAAATTTGGCAGAATCTCCTTTGTAAAATGGACATCTCTCTACTAAAAGTAGAGTCATTCCTGCACGAAAACATACTTCAAATACACTACACAGAACCACACTGGGTCGGACTCCAAAACTACACATAATTCTGACAAAGTTCCAAATTCACAGTAATCAATAAAATAGTATAATTTTTAATAAATTTTCAAAAATCATAAAATCTCATTTAAATACAATAATTCTAGCTTATACATAAATTTATTATAATTTTTAATAGTATAATTTTTAATAAATTTTCAAAAATCGTAAAATTCTAGCTTATACTTAAATTTATTATTTATAAAATTCCAAAAAATTTATAAAAATATATTTTAACTCTAAATATATTTAAATCATCAAATAATTAAATACTATAATATTTATATACATTTTATATTATTTCCAAAAATTAATTTAAAATCAACAAAATATATAAAAATACTAATTTATCTAATAAAATTTATTTATACCTTCTAATAATCAAAATTATCATTATACATGCTAATTAACTATAAATTCATCAAAAATCAATTTAAAATCAAATTATTCAAATTTTTTCTAAAATGTATATTTTCACATATTACTTCCAAAGATTATAATAAATTATCCATAACTAATTTTACAAAATTTTGTTCATAAACATTACTCCAAATAATATATAGTATTTATTAAAATTATCTAAATTTTCAGACTCGGAATAGTAACCCGAACCAAAAATTTCCAAAAATTAAAAATGAATAAAAAAATATAAAAAAATTATTTTTGCATAGCATTTAATCCCTACATCAACTTTAATACTCGACGTTTAATCTAAAACTCACTTAATAAATAAAAAATTAACAAAAACTCAAAAATACATTTACCTCGTTTCTAGTCAATCCGGAAGGAGATCGAAGAAACCGTAGGTAGATTTGAGAAGCTTGGGAGGAGAGGAACACATAGGTACCAACAACTTGACCAAAGCTCACTGGACTTATTGTCGGAGCTTTGAAAATCCGGCCAAAACTAGCGAGGAAAGGAAGGATAAGGTGGAGGAAGTGCTTGCTGGCCAAGGGGAGGCTACAAGAGAAGGTGGAGGAAGTGCTTGCCAGCAAAGGGGAGGCTGAATAGCAGCAGTCCGGTGTGCTGGTGGAGGTCGCATGGTGGCTGGTAGCAAGGTGGCAGTGTGCTCTGCAGGAAGAAGGAAGAAGAAGAAGAAGAAGAAGAAGAAAGGAAAAGAAAAAGAAAGGAAAAGAAAAGAGAGAAAAAGGAAGGAAAAGAAAGAAAAGGAAAGAAAAAAAAAATTTTCCTCTGTCACATGTTTTTTTTAATAAAAAAAAAATAATAATAATAGAAGAATACTACATAAAAATTATTTTCTCTCTCTAAATTTTAATACTACATAAAAATCTATTTCTCTCTCTAAATCTTAAAATACACACAATAAAATAATTTTATTAAAATAAAATTAACACACTTTTATAAACTAATAATTAAAATAATTAACTTAAAAATCTCCAATTAAATTCAAATTTAATTTCACAAAATAATAATCTCAGTATTAATAAAATATTTATTAACACTGCAAGCCTCAAAATATATTTTAAAATTTTGAAAATAAATTCGGGTATTTACATAAATTTCCTTTGTATTTTTATTATATGAATAAATTTTATTGTGATAATTAATTAAATTTTTAAGGTATTTTGTGATTTGAGAAAATTATATTATTTTTATATTTGTGTTGTCGTGTTGGTTCTCAGTTGGACAATAAATGTAGTTCGAGTGCCCAACCCGAGATGTTAAATTTTGGAATATTTTGAAGTGTATTTGCGTGCAGGAACGACTTTACTTTTAGTAGAGAGATGTTTGTTTTACAAAGGATACTTTGCCAAATTTTTGGTAGATTTCTCGTAAAATGTGACATCAGGTTTATGTTAAGTTTTGAGTTTTATTAGGGACAAGTCTTAAATCAAGTTTTCTTTAGAAATCTAGAATGTTTAAGGTTAGGATTTTATCCTAATTATTTTCATTATTATTTTTCCTATAGCTTCACGAAGAGCTAGGCCAAGACTGGGCCAATCGAATTATTGCAGAGGAGCGCACATCTATGAGTTATTATTTTATGTATGCATGTCACATAGAATTGTTTACCTAGCATCCACATGTTTTGTTGTTAATGTGAAACAAATACGCTGCATTAGACCTTTATTTGCTATTTATCTATTTGGTGATTATTAAAATATATATATTTCATTATGTATATAAATATATGTTGTGAATATAATGTTCTTGACTTTGATGTTGTTTTTATTATTGTTATGCATTGTTTATTGTGATGTGATTTTTTGGTGGACAGTAGTAGAACGTGATACCTAGTGGGCTACACTAGGACAGTTGTGCAACAATACACTAGATGCTAGGCTGTAAAGTTTTATTGATGTGAGGTTATAAGATTCGTGGAGTGAGAGTGGTGTGGCTATGGTAACTCGGTTGACTTAGTGTCTCGGGACCAGTCATACCACTAGTGTGACTGTGGTAGCTCGATTGACTTAGTGTCTTGGGGCAGTCATACCGGTAGCAAGACTGTTATAGCTCAGTTGACTTTGTGACTCAGGGCCAGTCCACTACCAAATTAGAAAAAGAGAAATATTATTAGATTTAAGTGGGGCTACCGGTCATACCACCAGTGATGTTTAGTATTGAGGTTCCAGACATTCTTAGGGGTCTTCTCTGATCCTCCACTTATTTTCATTTACTGTATTGATATAAAATTATTTTGAGTATTTATTTGTTTGGCGTGAAATGTGATTTTGAGCATCTGCATCATTTGATTTCATCCACTTGCTTGCATCAACCATGTTAACATGAAAAGCATTATTAAACATCTGCTTGGAATGTGTATGTAAATATAAAATAAATATATAAATATTATATTGATGTTTGATTGCTTGTATGTTGAGGTTGCAAGTATATATATAATAATAATTTACTCAGTGAGGTCTGACCCCCTCAATTATTTTTCAGGATCCTTCTAGTCAGACCTCGTATAATAGTTATCTTCGCCAGACTCTTTCTTCTTCTGTTGGTTTATGTAAATTTTAGATTATCCTTTCTTGTATTAATTAAAGTTGTTGTAGTAATATGTATTTTTTGTAGTGTGTGAGGATAATATTGACTGTGATTATGTACATGACTGTTGTATAAATATTTTTAGTATGATATTATTTATAAAAAAGTTATTGATGTTTTAAAATTTTTAAATTTTGAGGCATATTTATGGTATAATTGTTGTGAAAGTTGTGTTTAAGGCTTGCTACGGGTTCCGGATTCATGTGAATTCGCATTCCCTAGTGCCGGTCATGACTCCTAGGTTTGGGTCGTGACAACTCTATCAAATTTTTAGTAGATTTCTCGTAAAATGTGACATCGGGTCTATGTTAAGTTTTAAGTTTTATTATGGTTGAGTCTTAGATCAAGTTTTCTTTAGAAATCTAGAATGTTTAAGGTTATGATTTTATACTAATTATTTTCATTATTATATTTTCTATAGCTGCACCGAGAGCTAGGCCAGAGTCAAGCCAGTCAAATTATTGCAGTTATTATTATATATATGCATGTCATATAGAACTATTTACCTAGCATCCACATGTTTTATTGTTAATGTGAAACAAATACGTCACATTAGACCTTTATTTGTTATTTATCTATTTGGTGATTATTAAAATATATATATATTTCATTATGTATATAAAAATTCATTGTGAATATAGTGTTCTTGACTTAGATGTTATTTTTATTATTGATATGCATTGTTATTGTCATGTGATTTTTTTTGGAGGACAATAATAGAACGTGCTACCTAGTGGGCTACACTAGGACTGTTGCGCAACAGTACGTTAGATGCTAGGATTTGATATATTGATTGATGTGTGAATTGATTAAAATTTATTATTGAGATTTGTGGCTGAGAGTGGTGTGGCTGCGGGAGCTCGATGGACTTTTCAGGGTCTCGGGGCCAGTCATGCCGATAGTGAGACTGTTGTAGCCCGATCGACTAGGGGTCTCGGGGCCAGTCCACTGTCAAATTTGATAAGAGAAATATTTTTGGATTTAAGAGAGCCGATTGGCTAGTGAGATACAGTGATTGAGGTTACGGATATTATTACAGTTTTGCTCTGATCTTCCACCCAAAATCTTACTGCATTTATTTGTTTTGGCGTGAAATGTAATTTTGAGCATCTACATCATCTGATTTCATCCACTTGCTTGCATCTACTGTATTGACATGAAAAGCATTATTAAACATATGCTTGAAATGTGTGTATAAATATAAAATAAATATATAAATATTATATTGATGCTTGATTGCTTGTATGCTTAGGTTACATGTATATATATAATAATAATTCACTCAGTAAGGTCTGACCCCCTCAATTATTTTTCAGGATCCTTCTAGTTAGACCTCGTATAGTAGTTCTCTTCGCCGAACTCTTTCTTCTCCAGTTGGTTTATGTAAATTTTAGACTATCCTTTCTTGTATCAATTAAAGTTGTAGTAGTAATATGTATTTGTTGTAGTATGTGAGGATAATATTGACTAAGATTATGTACCTGACTATTGTATAAATATTTCTAGTATGATATTATTTATGAAAAAGTTATCGATGTTTTAAAAGTTTTAAATTCAAAGGCACATTTATGTTATATTAAGTGTGAATTTTTATGTTTAGGGCTTACTACAGGTTCCTGATTTGTGTGAATTCATGTTTCCTAGCGCCAGTCATGACTCTCGGGTTTGGATTGTGGCAATATTAACATCAAAATATTGAAAGATTATTGTGTTTAAATAGAAAATAGAAAATCCATAAAGGATATAATAAATTACTATATTATAACTTTATTAAGTTTGTAAAATTATATTCATTTCAAAAAAAGTTTGTAAAATTATGTTATTATTTAAATAAAAATATTGAAAGAGTGTTGTATAATTGTTAAAAATACAAATTAATTAAAATTTTAATAAATCACTTTGTGATAATGTGACACTATTAAGATTGAAAAATTAGATTGACATATAAATAAAATAATACTCTTATTATTTTAAAAAAAATTAATAAATTAAATTCTATTCAGTAAATAATTAAAATTAAATTAATTAAATATTTTATTTTATTTTGTATTTGTAATCATATTTTAAAAAATAGAGCATATAATTTGCTTAATAGTTGTATTTCTGCAAGAAAAGTAGTATAATTATCATTTTTAGATATTTTTATAAAATTTAATAAAAAGAGTTGAAATTAAATTTATTAATCTTTATCATTTATTTATTCATTGAGATTAAAAATTACATTAAATTACTTTTTGAGTGAATAAAAATATTAATATTAAAGATTTTTAAGAAATAAAGTATCACTATTTAAATAAATATATTTTATTAAAGTTGTAATTAATTATAAGTTCGATGAGATTATAGTACTAAATTGTTATATAAAAAAATATAAATTTTTATTATTTTTGAAAATTTTATTAAAAAATTAATAATTTTGTATTATCTTATGATTAATTACGACCATGTATTTTCTTATAAAATTAGTTTTAGAGTTGAGAAAAATATTAAATATAAAAAATATTGAAGGAGAACCATATAATTATTTAAATAAAAAATTTATCAAAATTTCAATGAATTATTATTATATTAAGTTAATATTAAATTGTTATATAAATAAATACTTAATATTTTAAATTTTTATTTAAATAATAATAATAATAATAATAATATCAAAATTTATGTTTAATACTTTATTTATAATAATGAGTTTAAAAATTTTTTTATTCACGTGCGAAGCATGTTGCTGTTTACTAGTATATATATATATATTATGCATGTATTAGTAGAACTTGCCATGAAACTTTCAATTGATTAAAATGTTAAAATCACATGTATAGGTTTTTTTGACATTAGTGGTTGCAAGAACGAGAGATCAAATGATTCTGTTGAGTTTTAGTCATTAGTTTCAAAAGTTGTTAATACTTAGTCCGCCATGCAAGCTCTTTTCTTTTAGGTCATTTATAGACTACGCTAATAAAATTACTCACTATTACTTTATTAACTACATCATAATATATAATTTAATTATTTTTTTAATTAAATATAATTTAATTTAATTTAATATATAATTCACTTTATTAGGAGCGTCCTAACTGTATTAGAATTTTATTATTGAAATAGATTATTAATTGCACTGAAATAGATTATCCATAGAAGAGTTATTATATTATGGACTTCTGTTCATATTGCAATATGGATCAAGATTTATCACACGTGTGAAGTGAAACCAAAATATGTGCTTTTTTTTTTTTTACGTTTTTTGTTTTATAACGTCTTCACTACTGCTATGGCAATGGACAACCTTGATGATCACTAGCAAATTTGATGTGTTGTCTTGTAGTGAAGAATTGATGTTGAGATCGATTATTGTCATGATTCTTTTAGCTATTTCTCCTCTGCTCCTACCGGTGGTGCCACCACTGTCTCCATCGCCTTCGTTGTTCTTGTAAATGAGCTCTTCAATACAGACAAACATCATTGCCAAACACAAGTCCCACACAATTAAACCGTATTTAGGCTCCTCTAGTGAAGCCATTCTGTTAATGATTAGCACCAGACTTTCTAGGATGATATTTGTTAGAATAAATATCCATTCGTTTAACTTTAAAGAAATAAAGAAACCATTGATGTTTAGCTTTGAGCCCATTTGTTGCTGTTGAGTATAGCTGGTGCTGCTACTGTGTTCATCATCACGGTCGGTCAATGTACCATACAACATCATAAGGTCATTCTCTCTATTTAATATTAATATATTAATATTAATTAATATAGTTCAACCATTATAATTAATAAAATAAAAAATAAAAATTTTTTGATAAATAAAATTTTTTTCATGATATTAAAAGGAAAATATTAATGAAATCACATGTAAATATCAATGAACATGTAGGTGAAGGTCAATGAATATACATCATTTAAGTAATGAAAATATATGTTTAATTGGTCAAATAGTATAGATTCATTTATTAAATCATGAAAATTCATTAGTTATCAACTATAAATTCATCATTTTTAACGCTCTAATTTAGTATTTTATAGAGGTTCATCTGCAAAAAATTATATGTAGGTAGTTGTTATACTATGGACCCCTGTTCATATTGTAATATGAACCAGGAGTCATTACAAATGTGAGAAAAAACGCGCTCTTTTTTTTTTGCGTCAAATACATTTTTTTCTGGTAATTTATTAAGATTACGCGGATTCATTAACCTTCAGCTGCAAATTCATTTATCTTCAATGAATATATAGTTGAAGATCAATGAATCAGCAGTAAAATTCATTGAACTTCACCTGAATATTCATTGATTTTTACTTGCAAATTCATTGATCTGCAACTGCAGTTTCAGATCATGGTTGAATTATTTTAGTGGCATTAGCGCAACCTCTGCCATATCACTCTCTATCACACGTCAAATACGTTTTCTTTACGTTAATTGATTAAGATTACACGGGTTCATTAACCTTCAACTGCAAATTCATTGATCTTCAATGAATATACAGTTGAAGATCAATGAAACTGCAGTGAAGTTCATTGAAATTTACATGAATATTCATTGATTTTTACTTTCAAATTTATTGATCTGCGACTGCAGTTTTAGATCATGGTTGAATTATTTTAGTGCCATTACCGCAGCCTCTACCATATCACTCTCTATCTCGCTTAATGTTTGAACTAATGGCTTTACTACGTCCGCTTTGATGAGGCATAATATGTTTTTTGGCAGACAAACGGCACCATGGACATCGTATATACATTCACTTTCTAATGAAGTTAAGCAATACCAATGCATGTTTGGGAAAAGATTCATCACATTCATTCTCCTCTTCTCAACTAAAGATCACCTAATGAATGAATTTTAATGCTTCTGATTTATGTTGTATTTCATCAAACACATTCACAACAAAACCATCAAACACATTCATAACAACCACCATATGGATGACCATCTGATATACAATGTATGAGTTTCAGTACCCATCTTCTCATCTAAGGTTTACCACCGTCAAGCATAGAAAAATAGATAAGCAACTGCATCCCTA
>CATIWM010070666.1:0-13646 GCA_949671775.1 Mallotus repandus
TTAAGGTTTAAATGAAATTGCATATAATTAGAGAATAAGATAGTAATTCATAAACTAATTTTAAAGAACACAAGACTAAAAGAAGTTGGTATTTTGTTTCCAGAATTTCCTGATTGTGGTGCTAACTTTCTTTCAGAGAATTAAGTTATCACCACCTTCGATTTGTCCCAGTTATTACCCTAGGTGGTGACTCCTTATCTCCAAACTATGTTTTTGTGATATAATAGTGTGTTCCCTGGAGCTCAGAGCTCAAACAGTGTCGCAGTTGCTAAAATCTTGGATGCGCGCTAAATCCTATCGTCTACACACATGCTATTTGTCTTGCTTGAATCCCCCATGATCGACGACGCAAAGTTTTATGAGTAACTTCTCGGGAATGAAATTCTCAAGATTCATGTTTCTGAGTGACTGGTCGGGCAATGAATCCCCGAAGTTCATACCCCAAAAAGTGTCTGGTCGGGCAATAAATCCCCGAAGTGCATCTTCTTCACTAAGTGACTAGTCGGGCAATGAATCCCCAAAGTTCAAGTTTCAAAAAGTGTCTAGTCAGACAATGAATCTCCGAAGTGCATTCTTCTATTCAAGAGCATTTGGTTGGGTTGTATCCCCAAAGTGCGCATCAAGAAATGTATGGTCGGGTTGTATCCCTGAAGTGCATCTTCTTTTACTGAGTGATCTTGGGTCAAAAGGGCTTGAGAATCATACCTCAACTATTAATGAGTGGCTGATCGAGCTAGGAAAACTCGAGGAATATGACTACGTTTCTGTCTTCTCTAGTGAGTGACTTCTTAAGCAAGGAAAACTCAAGATTCACGTTCAAAATATTAATGAGTGGCTGATCAGGCCTGGAAAACCTAAGCATCAAGGTCATGTTTCCTTTTTCTCTATTGAGTGACTTCTTGAGCCAGGAAAATTCAAGATTCACGTTTAAAATATTAATGAGTGGTTGATCGGGCTAGAAAAACCCGAGGATCACTGTTACATTTCCTTCTTCGTTGATGAGTGATTGCTTGAGTTAGAAAGGCTCAAGATTCATGAAAAACTATAATGAGTGGTTGATCACGCCAGGAAAATTTGAGACTCACGTTTTGAATATTAATGAGTGGCTGATTGGGCCAGAAAAATCTGAGGACCATGGTCACGTTTCTTTTTTCTCTACTAAGTGATTACTTGCGTTATAAAGGCTCAATATTCATGACAAATTATAATGAGTGGCTGATCGGACTAAGAAAACTCGAGGATCATGGTCACGTTTCCATCTTTTTACTGAGTGACTTCTCGAGTCAGAAAGATTCGAGAATCACGTTTCAAATATTAATGAGTGGCTGATTGGGCCAGGAAAACCAGTGGATCACGGTCACATTTTCATCTGTCTTTACCGAGTGACATCTCGGGCTAGAAAAACCTGAGACTCATATTTTAAATATTAATGAGTGGCTGATCGGGCTAGAAAACCTCGAGGATCACAGTCATGTTTCTTTTTTCTCTACTGAGCTACTTATTGCGTCAAAAAGGCTTAAGATTCATGAAAACTATAATAGTGGCTGATCAGGCCAGGAAAACCCGAGGATCACGGTCACATTTCAAGATTGTTTCAATAAGTTTTAAACTTTGACCTCTCGGGTTTAAATTCCTAAGGCCAACAAGGTGAGTGAAGCTGAGAGGTCATGTACGTCATTTTTGTTGTTTTATACTTTTATTACGCATGTTGCTTTTTCAAAAAAAAAATTGATTTTAGAAATTCAATTTTTGAAAAACCAAGGGGGAAAACTGTGGACACCCTTGGTTTGATCGATCCGAAACGAAAGCCCAATAATGAAATAGTATGGATTTTGAATGCAAGAAAATCCAAAACCTTCTCTAGAATGGACTTGAGAGCCCAAAATGTTAAATTTAAGCCTAAAACACCTAGCTAAGGCCCAAAGCTTCAAATCCAAGCCTAAAGCCCACTCTGGCCCAAATATAGTAGCTGTCAGGGCCAAAGAGGCAACACCTCTTCACAACCCACCTATGCAGCATTCAATACTATTTTTGGCAACATTACACATGGGGTGAACCCACAAATCACTAATCTGAAGATTTGTGCATGAAAGATGGACTTTTTAGGCAAATGTAAGGCTAGAAAAGGGAGACACAATGATTATAAATGAGAGGGGGATATTTGGTCTTGGTTTTGGGAAAATGAAAAAAGGGCAAAGGTTGGAAGCTTAAGAGGGAGGTTTTGGCTAGTTTTAAAGGAGGAGGTTTGTTTTGATAGAAAAAGGGAGATAAACATTTTTGAGAGAAAAATAGAGAGAAAAAGAAAAGAAAAGAGGAGTTTTAGCTTGAAAGTTCATTTTCTTAAGAAGAAAGAAGAGAGTCTTGCATTCAAAGGAGGATTGAAACCAAGAACTTGTCTCTGAGGGTTAAGTTAGGAGCTTCAAACTTGTTTAAATAAGTAAGAGTCTTCATTTTCAAGCTTTAAGTTCTTGATTTTATATAAAACTCTTTTTCTTTACTTTTCTTGTTTGTTTTGTGTTTATTGTTCATTTGATGTTATGTTCATGATGTGATCATGTAAATTGCTAAATAATCATTATAAGTTTTCACTTACTTGCATCTAGCTTAGATTTGCTTAAGATTTAAGCAACTGGTAAAGTTGTTGTTGCATCTATCAAAGAGGCAACCGCCTCTTTGCAAAGAGGCGTTGCCTCTTCACTCATCACCAAAACCACTCTTGAATTGGCTTCGATTTTATGTGTCTGTCTCACATAGTTTGTAGCTTATATGTGTTTATTATATGTTATATTTCAATCTTGCATGCAATAATCATGATGATAAGTTTAATCAAGTTTATTTATGTTTTAAATAAGTATTTATTTTTATTTTATGTAAAGCTAACAAATTGAATTTCTTTTATAGAATTTTTAAGTTGTGGGAAAGATTAATGCTTTCAGTTTTGTAGGATTTTAACATGATTTTCAATTAAGGAATGTTTAATTCCTTAATTAGTTCTTAAGAGGGTTTATTTTCATTTTACTTTTGGTTTATTTCCCATTTATTTCATTTTTTATCAAAAGATTGTAATACCTAATCCCTTCCCCATTTATTTTAAGCATACTTTGTGATGAATATTGGGTTTATAAACATGAAATAGGATTAATTTGCAAACTTAGACTAAAGTGTAAAATGCGGTAATTGATTGAAAATAATTACAATTTGTATGTTAAATAAGGAAATAATCAAATAATCAAAGGTAATAAAATGCAAAACACACGGAGGCCAACTGCAAGGTTGGGTGGGCATTCAAATGCCCATATCCAGTTTCCGAACCCGATCTTTGATGACGGCTTCTGAAAATCTCTGTGAAATCCAGTTGTTGTATAGTGTGTCCCGGCTTTCATCCATATGGCGACTCCATCTCCATTTTGAACCCCAAACCCATTATGTATTTTCTAACAGGCGTTGAACTTGCACAATACCGTGATCACCAAATACGTGGGCTCGCGATTAACCCTGTCGCCTACACTTTCATTGTTCTTTCCTTATATAATTTCCCCTTCTTTAGGAAACTTCTTAGCAATTGCAAATTTTACGTGAAAATTGGTTACTCTAAAATCAAAGGAAAAAAGAATATTAAAGTTCATAACAGATTAATCCAAAATGATAAGTTTCGAAACTTTACGCATGCAAACAAAAGATCTTTTAAAGGGAAAAAAAAAATCAATTCCTCGAAGTACCTTCTTTTGGCATCCAATTTTTTTATGGAAAAAAAACATCTTGAGCCTCCTATAACTATTTCTGTATATTTTATTTTAGTATATTTATTTTGATAGTTATATTTGTATTTGATTTATGAGTATATTATATTTTATTACTGTTTTATATTATCTTTATTATATATTTATTTTGAGATATTATATTTGGATAATTTATTTATTGGCACATCATATTATAGTACTTTTATTCACCGATGCAGTATATAAATTCTAAATACATATGTGTGTATTGTATAGGTGTATTACTGTAGGAACTCTTATTTTAATAAGATACAATTTAAGGACTAAATTATCACTTTAGCCCCTTAATTTTAATAAGATAAAATATTTTAGTTCTTTGTTTTTCTAATCATTTTACATTTAAAAGTAAAAAACCGACTAAATTTTTAGAATTTCAACACCTATAGAAGTATTCATAAATACTTTCTTTTTTAGCAACTGCAAATCAAAGAGAAAGGGAGATTGAACCAATGACTTTAACTTTATAATTTCTATCATCTGAATAACTAGATTATAAAGAGATGACGGTATCCATAAATACATTAAATTAAAAATTAAATTATAATTTTAAAAAATTTATAATTTTCATCAATTCCATTTTATATTCACTTTTTATACTTAATTTTATTAATTTTTTCTTTTTAAAGTCATAGATAATATTAGACTAATATGTAAATAATTAATTTTATAAGAAAGTAAAACCGATGAAGACAAATATTAAAAAAACTGAATATAAAATGGAAGGGATGAAAATTAATTAATTATCAATTGGTCAAATTTGATCCTCAATTATTTTCTGAAGTTAATATTCGATTTTTTTATTTTTGTTGTTCCCAATAAGAAATTTTATTTTGAAACTATACTACTTTAGGCCTTTATAAGAAAAAAATTACAATTAAGTTTTATAAATTAAAGAAAATTTTATTTCGATGGTTAACTAATGAAAACTTATTTATATTAACAAAATAAATTGATGAATTGTTTAACATGTATATCACTTGATTGTAAAATATTTAAAATTTATTTCCAAAAAAATAAACTTATACAAAAATATTTTAAAGTGTTTTTTGAAATTTTTTAAAATTTTAAAATATTTATAGGTTTATATACTTAAAAAATTTTAAATATTTTTAAATATATTGAGAAAAAATATATATATAATTTAGTTGTCAAGTTTTTTTTTTCTTTTTTTGAGAAGCTTTATTACTCAATGAGCTGATGAGATAGAAGCAGGACTAGCTTCCAAGAGCACAAACTCCTCCTCCTGGCTGATAGAAAAAATTCGCTAACTAATGAACAACACTATTGAAATCTCTAGAAATAAACTGAAAAGAAATAAAAGAAAACTCCTGACCAACCTGTATCTTTACGTATCAAATTTATTTTTTCACTTACATATTAAATTTCAAAGAAAAAAATATCGAATATTATTAAAATAAAATAAAATAAAATAATTAAACTATTATTATTTAAAAATAAAATAAAATAAAAATATTAAATTTATTTTTAAAAATTTACCAGAAAGAGTAAAATGAAAAATATAATTTAATTAAAATAAAAATACAAGTAGAAGTAGAAGTAGAAGTTATTTATTATAATTAAATATTAAATATTAAATATTTTTTAATGGATAAAAATTTTATTTGACTATAATCATGAATTAAAAAATTAAATTCAATTTACTAAAATCATGATACATAGTTTGCGAATCAGTGAGCGTTGGTTAATACTTGTACATCATGCAATTTTTTTATGGTTTGCGAGAATATATATATATATATATATATAAATTATTGCTTTATTTGTTTAAAAAATTGTCGTGGGTAATTAAAGAATTTACTTTTGGTGTAATTTTTTTTGAACATAAGTAACTTTTGATTCATCATCAGCAACAGACTCAGAATACAGGATTTGAAAAGACCCACATGGGCTTACAAACCAAGAAGGACAATTCAGAAATATTGTTTACAACCCAATCTATTGCCCTAATGACTGCCCGTATAACAACCTTAAAGAGATACTAATACAGAACAGATATAACTTTGATAGCATGTACAAAGCTGAATAAGTTTGGCTAGAGAAAAAGTATCTCTCCAACAATTTCCTTGATGAGTACGAGCAAGAAAATCCATGGAAGCCATTGGTAGAGCTTGATTGAATCCTGCATCTGAGTTGAACTTCACAAATCTTGGAGGAGGAGCAATCCAAGCAGAATACTACTGTAAAGTCATTGAGCTTCTGCTCACCAACTTGGCTGATGAAGGAAAGCTCCTTTGGGAAACCTAGGAACAGCAACTGTATTTACTACCACTAGAGGAGTGATCTTCATTCTTTCCAAAGCCAAAAATCTCCCATAGAGGCCCGAAATTTCTCACATAAGGAGAGCAAAAAGGAATTTAACCCTAGTTATTATAAGAAAATAACGTAATATATAGATTATAAACAAAGGAAGAGATCAATTTCTGGCCAGAAATTGATCCCACTTTTGGTGTAATTTATGCGATCGAGGAGTTTTTATCTCATTTTTCTATAATGTAAAAAAGTATAAACTTATTTGTAAATTATCTTCAGTTTTGTACTAAACAGGTAAAATTAGATAAAAAGTACATGATAAAAAAAATTTTGGACACCGTTATTTTACCTTATATAAAGATTCGATCCCATAAGTATAATCGACCCTTAAATATTGATTTCTCAAATTTAAATTGACAATCAAAATGAATAATTTTTTAAGTTTATACAATTTTCAAATTAGCTATCAAGAATATATTTCTTTTCAAATAATTTTAAAAATGCACAATTTATATGTCAATACAGATTATATTTCTTTTTCGATAATTTTACTAGCATAATTTCAACATCAAATCTTACTTTAAAAAAATTAAATTATTTTTTAAAAAAAATTAAATTCAGTTATTTCTTATGGATCATAATTTAATTTTCTGAAAAATAATTTAATTTTTTTTTAATAATTTTACTTCGCTAATGAGACCTAACAGGTTAAATAAAGCATAATAAAAGTTGAAGTCATATTTATAATTTCCCATATAAATGGATAGGAATTTGACACTCTTTTTTTATTAATACTATAATGGCTAAATGCATAGTTTCACCCCTGAACTTTACTCAATTAACCTTTAATATTTTTTAAATTTTATTTAATCTTTAAACTTTTATTTTGAACCTATCTAATCCTATAATATAAAATATTTAAATTGAAATATTTTATAAATTACTGTTGATATAGAAACAAGAGAAGTTTATATAAACGAAAATAATGTTTAATGAAAGAGAGAATATAATTAAAAATAAATTTTTTCTAGCTTTTTTAATTCTATTTATATTGTTTTGAAGCTAATTTTATCTTTTTGTGTGTTTAAAATCATTTAAAATTAAATGTTAATCCATTTTAATATTGTATGAGTTAAATAGAATAAAAAAGTACAAATTAAAAGGTGAAAAAGGTTAAAAATAAAAGTTTAAAGTTGAATAGAAAATAATAACAGTTGAAGTGTGTCAAAGGTTAATTGTGTAATGTTCAAGGGTGAAATTATGCATTCAACCATACTATAAGTAAGAGTTCTAAATGATACCATAAGGAGGTTCGACCCATGGAAATGGAGCCCAGCAGGCCTATAAGGCCCAAAAACCCTTGATACCATAATGTGGTTCGGCCCATGGAAACGGAGTCCAGTAGGCCTATGAGGCCCAAAAACCCATGCTGATCCCCTTCCTCATTTCTCCTGGACTGAAGAAAGCCGTTGGACAACGATAGCGACAAAAGCAACTACAAACAGTAAACTAATAAGGAAAAGACACGTCAGCATGGTAGGGGAGAATTTGTACACTAAATCATCGCCAGCACACCTGCACAAGCCATGGCTAGACAACTGTAGCAACCCTGCAAATGTCAAATGCCTGGCAGGCCTCCGCGTGACAAAGGTGATGTCTGGTAGTGTGCGCCCAAACTGTACCCATGCAACTCATCCAACTAGCAGTGACATGCATGGCTAGAACAGAGTATGCAAATCATGTGAACAATACTTGCCTTGACCCATCAAATGACACTTGGCACCAAGTAAGGGTATATATATACCCCTGAATAGAGAAAGTGGTAAGCAACCCTAAAAACACTGAAAAACCCTAGTTCTATTAGCTTTCCTCCTTCTTCTCCAACTTACTTGACCGTCGGAGTGGGTTTGTCGAGCCCTCATCGGCTTTTATTTTGTAAGCACTCTCATCACCTGAAAATGGACTGGCAGAATCATTGGTGCAGTGAGCGTGGATAATGACAGTGTCTTAGAGAAGAATGGAGAGTCTTCAAGCCATCAAACCCCTCGACCAACCCTCGCCGGACCTAAATCCCTCGGCACACCACTATAAACTTTGACTAACCTCTCGGCTTTGTAAGATAATGACCCCCCACCTGACATAAACACCTTCAAAATATTCTTACATACCCATAACACTCCACTCCCTACCATTAACACCAATCCAGTACTCACTCCGGAGACGACTACCATAATGGCTATACTCCGGGAGCTAATTGAGGCAGTTAAGAACTTGATGAAGAATATGACAACTCAAAAACCCATGAGGGAGGAGATGGGCAAAATGATAGTGAAGGAAGATGTCGTCGAGGTCACACCACTCGAAGGAGAGGGTGCAAATGGGAATGCCACCAAAAAGATAGGAGACGAGGTAGAAATCCAAGCCTGAGGTGCACAAAAAAACCAAGGGCAAGAAGAAGATGATAATGGATGAGGAAGATTTTCATGGGTAATATCAGGGCATACATGGACCAAGAACAACTCCTACAAACAATCCAAAAGGTGGTGAGAAGCATGAAGCCAGACAAAGACGGGAGGAGGTTCAACCTCAAGGACACCTCTCTACTTTTTGCCATAATCATCAATGATCCTTTCACCGACAAGTTCAAGATACCACCTTTGAGCTCCTACGACGAATTGATGAATCCCATTAGTCATATCAATACCTATAGGACCATAATCCACTTGTAGTCCACTAGAGATTCAGTTCTTTGTAAGGTGTTTCCTACCACCCTGAAAGGCATAGCACATGAGTGGCATTGAGGTTAAGATAGCGGATCCATCTCTAGTTTGCTCAATTGTCCCAGGCCTTCATAGCTTGGTTCGTCATATACATTCCCCTTAGGAGAGTTTCAACAAATTTCTAAAAGTTATCGTAGAGGGAAATAGAGTCCTTGAGGGACTTTGTGGAAAGGTTCAATAATGAGGCAGTTTAGGTAGACGATCTAGACATAATCATTACTATAAAAGCCCTAACCATGGGAACCACTTGTAAACCCCTATATGACTCTCTAACACTACTCCCTCTGTCGATGTTCTTTGAGTTGATGGCAAGGGATTCCCAGCACATACAACTTAAAGAGTCTACAATTGTAGATGGAAACAAACCAGAGAGGCGTAAGCCTACTGCCCCTATCCCTAAAGGGCGAGAGAAGGAAGAGGGGGCATCTGATCAAAGAGTAGCAAAGGAGTACGAGTTTGGGCCCCAAAGGAGAGATAGGGATGAGAGGAGAATCAATAGGAGTCCTAAGAGCCATAAGTTTAGAGCAAACCCCTACCCACAGCGCTAGTATGCTCCTCTCAACAATTCAAAAAGGGGAATCCTTATGTGGATCAAATAGTCATGTGAAAGAGTCAATTGGCCAAGAAAGGTTGATTCAAAATCTCTTAGAAATAGATATAGATATTGTAAATTCCACAAGGGAACATGGCATGATACAGAGGAATGGGTACAACTTAAATACGAAATACAAAGGCTGATTTGCATTGGTCATTTGTAAAAGTTTGTCAATGGGTCAGCTGGTGATGGAAGGTTCCAACCCAGAAGGGATAACGGAGATAAAAGAAAAGATAGAGACTAGAAGAGGTAGAGGGATGAGCCTATAGTAGTGATCAACGTGATACTTGGGGTTTATCGGGGCAAAAAAGACCTAGTAGAAAGAGGCAGAGGGGGGTGTACTCTGTGTTTGGAATTCTTAGACTTGATCAGTACATCACCTTCTCACCTTGAGATGGGGACTGGCTGGACAGACCACATGATGACACATTGGTAGTGGATGGCAAGATTGAAAACACCCTTTTAAGATGAATGCTTATGGATAATGGAAATGCGGTGAACCTAATGACCCTGAGTGTGTTTAAAGCATTGAATAGATCACCCAGTGACCTCAAGAGAGTGTCTACTCTGTTAGTGGGCTTAGGAGGAAAGTTTGTACCAGTACAGGGTTCTGCCAGGTTGACAGTGCAGCTGAGAGATGGGGTACATTATAAAGAATTCCCGATGACATTTATAGTGGTGGATATCCTTTTGCCTACAATGCAATATTAGGCATACCCTTTCTCTATGAAACATGGGCTAGTACATGCATAAGATATCTCACTATGAAGATCCCCACCATCCAGGGAGAACTTTGTGTAAGAGGAAATCAGAAAGCCTATTGGGAAGTGTGCTTGGTGGCTTTAAGGGGGGTAGTAGAGGCACTCCCCATAGAAACCCTCAAGCAGGAGAAAGGAGAAGACAGACTGGAACTAGCAGAAGAGGTACAGGAATAGAGATTGTCTGGTGATAGGAAAGTGAAGATAGGGGTAGACCTGGAAGAGTTGGTACGTCATGAGGTACTCCTTGTTCTGAAGTAAAAAGAGAATTTCTTTGCTTGGTCTCCAAAAGATATCAATGGGATTAACCTTGAAGTGATGACCCATAAGCTAAATATGGATCCATCTATGAAACCAATAAAGAAGAAGAAGGGAAGGCACGCACCGAAGAGGCAAATCGCCATATCGAATGAAGTGGATAAACTCCTCAAAGTTAGTTTTATCAGGGAAGTATACTACCCCAATTGGCTTTCTAATGTCGTGTTAGTAAAGAGACCCAGTGAAAAATGGAGGATGTGTGTTGATTTTATAAATCTCAACAGGGTTTTTCCAAAGGACAGTTATCCATTGCCAAGTATTGATCAGCTCATTAATTCCACAATGGGGTAAGAAATATATAGCTTCATGGATGCATATGCTGGATACCACCATATCAGAATGGACAGATGAGACAAAGAAAAGACCTCCTTTATCATAGATACAGGGACATTCTACTATAGGGCCATGTCATTCGACTTGAAGAATACGGGGGTCATTTATCAAAAGCTGGTGAATCGAATGTTCAAAGAACATATTAGGAAAATGGTAAAGGTGTATGTTAATGATATGATTGTGAAAAGTGAGAAGGGAAATGACCATGCTAGGGATTTGAAAGAAGTGTTAGGGGTATTGGACATATTTGGCATGAAACTTAATCCAAAAAAATGTGTCTTTGGGTGAAAGCGGGAAAATTCCTAGGATTCAAGATCTTGCAAAGGGGAATAGAGGCAAATCCAGAAAAAAATATAAGCAATGATGGAGATGAAACCCCTGCAGTCCATTGGAGAAGTGCAGAGGCTAAACGAATGCATCACAACCCTGGGACACTTCATCTCTTGTTGTGCTAAGAGTTATCTCCCATTCTTTTAAGTGCTCAAATTCCTTAAGAACTTTAAATGGACAGATTAATGCCAGAAAGCCTTTGAGGAGCTGAAGTCTTTCCTCAGTTCTCCTCCGTTGCTCAGCAGACCGAAGCAGGACAAACCCCTATATCTATACTTGGCAGTGTCAAATGAAACAATAGCTTCGGTGTTAGTAAAAGAAGAAGGAGAGGAGCAATTCCTTATTTACTATGTCATCGAGACTCTGAAGGGTGTAGAAACCAAATATCCAAAGATTAAAAAATGGCATATGCCTTGGTAACATTAGTGAAATGTCTAAAATAGTACTTTGAAGTGCATCGGATAGTAGTGAGAACGGGCCAACCATTATAAAAAATACTATAAAAAGCTGAGACATTAGGAAGAATTATAGAATGGACAACTAAAATTGGGGGATATAGAGTTAGGTACGAATCGAGGAAATCCTTAAAGGCTTAGGTTTTAGTTGATTTTATGGTTGAGTGCGGAGAAGAATAAGGCAAACCAGCTGTGGCAAAACCTTCCCCATGGCTAATGTATGTGGATGGAGTTACTGCTCCAATAGGTACTGGTACGGGAGTAGTGCTCAAAGGACCAAGAGAAATCAATCCGGAGTATGTCTTGAAGATATGGTTCAAAGCCTCCAATAATGCAGCGGAGTATAAGGCCATAATAGTCAGCCTAAATTTAGCTAAAGAAATCAAACCTGAAGCTTTGACTGTCTATAGTGATTCTTAGCTTGTGATCAATCAGATGGAGGGTCATTTTGCAGCCAAAGATGGAGATATGCTCAAATATTTGATAGTGGCAACTAGGGCAGTAAAACAGTTAAAAGAGGCAGGGACAGACCTTGTGCTTGAACAAATCCCCAGGGAATCTAACCAGGAGGCAGATGCACTTTCTAAAATAGCATATGAAGGGTACGCTTTGCCAAAGGGAGTACCTTTGGAGGAATTGATGAAGCTAACTGTAAACGGCGGGGTTTAGCGCGCGCCCAAGTTTATTGCAACCGTGACACTTTTTGAGCTCAAGGCTCTAGGGAACACACTGACCACTATCACAAAGACATGGGGTGGAGATGAGGAGTCGCCACCCAGGGTAATAACTGGGATAAATCAAAAGTGGTAGTAACTCGATTCTCTAATACAAGCTAACACCACAACCATGAGTTCTGGATACGGTTCTCTAATACAAGCTAACACCACAACCAGGAGTTCTGGATACGGAATACCAACTTCTTTTAGTCTTGTGTTCATTTACAATTATTTTATAAATTACTATCTTATTCCCTAATTACATGCAATTTCATTAAACACTAATTGAACATCCATCTAACCCTAAGGCAACCAATCCATAAAAAAACACATAACAAATGCATTCAAATCGTAATGTCCCTAAATCTAAACTATATTTGATTTTAATTTAAATTAACTAAATCTACATATTTTATATACAAGTGAAATGAAACTAAAAATGGGCCTACATTTTGATAATTAGTGAGCCTAAATTTATTGTTTTTAATTCTAAAAGTGGACCTAAATCTATTAAATTTTAAAAGAAAAAGAAATTAATTAGTGGGCTTAATTCTAATTAATTTTAATTAAATGAAATGATCCCAAGTCTACAAATTATAAAGAAGGCTTTATTAATGATCCTAAGTCTAAGTTAATTTTATTTTAACTAAAAAATGGGCCTAAAGTCTAAATTAACCTAAATGGCCCTAAGTTATTTTTAATTAAATCTAAAACCAATTTTAAAGCTTATTAATTAAGTGAGTTAAAACCAACACGTGGGCTTGGGGCCCAAAACGAATCAAAATAATAAACAAGACCAAAATAATGAAAATAAATGTAACAAATCAAAAACAACCATTCTGTAATATTTCTAACCCTAATTTTAATTACATACAACTTAAATTAATCTAAGGCCACCATTGATTTTAATTAAAATTTACCAAATAAACCTAATTTACTAATTAATTTTTAAGTGCAGGAAAAATAAAGATTCCACTATATTCCCACTAATGGGGCTATTACAATGATCTACTGAGAACAAAATTAAAATTAATTACAACCCAAAAAAATACAAAATAAAATTACAAAATAAATAAATAAATAATCCTAAAACTACTTTCAAATACAAAATTTAATCCATGACATTTCATGGATCTTCATAGGTTTTGTTCTCCACAGTGGATTCAAATCACCCCATCCATAATCATAAACACAAAAATAAATAAGGATTAGTAAATTAAAAAATAAAAATAAGAATAAGATGAAATCAAAATTAAGTAGAATAAAAATAATCAAATAAATAAAAAGAGAAAGGAGTAGAAAGAACTAATT
>CATIWM010070682.1:0-16383 GCA_949671775.1 Mallotus repandus
ATGTTAGAAAATGGTGTATGTTGGAATATTTTTGGTATATTATTATTTTTGTTATATATTACGGGAAAGATATTAATTTGCTTTATGGAGTGATATGCGATGCAATTAGTTGATGATGAGTTGAATAAAGTGTTGTGACAATGCGGTGAATTTTCGATGTGTATGTAAATATAAGAAATATGGTTGAATGGATATGAGGACGCAATGCTACTTGTGAATGAAGCCAGGTTGTGTGCGATATGGAATCCCCTTTATATGCCGTAAAATGGCTAAAAAAAATAATACAAAAAAAAATATTTATGGCAGGGCTATGTGCGTATGGGGATCAATGATTTATTTAAAAAAAAATTGAATTATATGTAATTCACAAGTACATTGTTGTCTAGAAGAAAATACTATGCTATAATAATTATATGCATGCTAAAAGTTTATTGCTAATTATTAAATGGACTAGTGATTGATAATATCATATGCTAATGTGTTATGTTTTCATAGGATATTATATTTTTCATTTACTGAGTTGCAAGCTCACCCCTCTGCATTATTTTTGAGGATTAAAAGAAACTAGTCGGTAAAGAAAAAATATTTGCATCAGATACACTAGCATTGTGTCAAGTGGGTCAGCAGGAGGTCATCCTCAGTTTTTCTTGAACGACGCATGCTTAGTGATTTTTCACATCTTGTATTAAGGCTAGCGCATTGTATATGTATAATATAAAGAAAGATGTGAACTACTTGAAGCTGTGTGTTTGTTAATGTGCGATATGTGTTACATATGTGGAATTGTGAGTTATAAATTTGGTATTAATAAATATGTTATTTGTTAGTCACATGCATACAATGTATGCTTGGCATCCTTAACAGGTGTCACAGGATATATGAGCAGTACCCACATAACCATGCATTTCATTTGATAAGATCTTGAAACAACTTATATCAAGTAGTATTTATCAGCTTGGAGGATGAATGTGTCTTTATATATATATATATATAAGGTAGATTTTTGACCTGACTGAATGGGATATGTTTTTCAGCTCAAATGGTATTAGAGCCTGCCTTGTATCCTTACGGTCGCAGGTTCAAGTCGTGGCTACTCCTAGACGCTTGTGTGGATTTTTAATTGTGTTGGCCAGGTACTGTGGGCCTAGGTGCATGGGTCCCAAGATTCTTAGTGTAAGGGAATAGGAGATGGTGCTTGAACTATGCACACGTGGCTACGAGGTATAAGGTAGATTCTTGGCCTGACAGGACGGGATATATATATATATATAAGTATAAGGTAAATTCTTGACTTGACTATATGGAATATCCTATTCAGCTCAAATGGTGTTAGAGCCTACCTTGTATCCTTAAGGTCATTAGTTCAACTTATGGATACTCCTAGACGCCTACGTGAATTTTCAACTGTGTTGGCCATGTACTTTGGGCCAAAGTGCATAGGTCCCACCAGCTAAGGGTCCCCAAGAATCTCAGTGTGGGGGGAAGGGGAGATAGTGCTTAAATTGTGCACATGTGGCTACAAGGTATAAGGTAGATTCTTCACCTGACTAGACCGATTACCTATAAACTATTGCCAATCATGTGATTAATGACATTGTTGCCATCGCCGCCAACATCAACTACCTTAATTTTGGTAGACTCAATGGAGGAAAATAAGTAAGTGACAGTCCCAAAAATTGAAGCAGCAGAATGATGTCATTTCAAAAGGCTAGCCCGTCCAGTTCTATGGGGAAGCGATAGCTTCTGGTGAAGTGAGGAAGCAAAGAATGAAGGAGAGGATGCATTTGGGTTCGATAGTTAAAGTTGAAGTATCTATTTAGAAATCAAAATTAAAAAGAATAAAGAACAAAAGAGAGGTTAGTGTTATAAAAAAAAAAGTAAAGGTAATAAAAAAAAGAAGTGAAGTGAAAAGAGAGAAGTGAATTCAACAACGAAATTACCTTTCGCTTCTAACAAATTTATTAATCATCTATAAAAAAAATATTTAGCAACAAAAAGTGCTTCTACTTTTAATTAAAAACGGATTACATCCATTTCTAATTTGCTTGCATCATTTAGCAATGGAACCATTTTCGTTTCAATAAATTCCCTTTCTAATCTGTTGCAGTTCCAATTCTACAGGTTAGTGCCTTTTTTTGGTGCAATATTTAGAAACTGAATTATTTCCATTTCTAAAAAGTGTTTCTAATCCATTTCTATTCCGTTATAATATACTTATTAATGGTTCCATTTCTATTCCGTTTTAAATTCATTTCTAATTAGAAACGAATAGGTTCTGTTTCTAAATTTCATTGTTAAATCGCTGATTTCTTGTAGTGTTTGGGTTTAATTGGATGATGATGATGATATGGTGGTGGATGTATGGAGAATGCAATGGTGAAATTAATGAGAGTGGTGAAAGTAAAAGAGAAAGTGGTGGCTAGAACGTTGCATCATCTAACTATAAAGGCAATTAAAGTTGGAAAGACGATTTTTAAAGCAAAAGTTAGGGTTAAGGTTAAACCATGGCTTAATTTTAAAGAATTCCAAGTGATTTTAAATAGGCATGGTAGTGAATGTAAAGAAGTGGCAGCATATGATCCTGGAGTGCAAGATGTGGCAACTCATGCTATGAACAATAGTGTTTTTAAATTATGCTAACCACTTGTTTGATGAAAAGTTAAAGAAAAGATTTTCGATGCTTTTTCATGATTTCTGAATTAATTTTGATGTTATTTATTTTTTTCTTTAGTTTACTGCTATTTTGATGAAATCAGATGGTGTTCATACATGAAAATAATGGAACATTTTATAAAGAATGGTGATGGTTTGGATAGTGCATGAAGGGCAAGTGGTGGTGATGGTTTAAAGGATGACACAAATGAGAAGATAAAGATAAGGGATTCAATTGTAAATTATATTTGCTTCCAAATGACAATTTAATCCTTTTTGTATATTTTATTATTTATTTATACGTGTGGGCAATTTTTTTTTATCTCTACTTACTCTAAGATGCGTGATATTCATTCACTTGTACACTCTAACATATTAGAAGCTCAATGAGGTAAAAATGTTGATTTAAGGTGTCAAATTGGTGCAAAATAAAAGTTGAAATGTGCTATTGGTTAATTTGAGAGTTGAGAGGTGTTAGCAGCCAAAAGGGTAAAGTTTAGGGGTGAAATATATGATACATTTGGCCTTTCATAAATTATTGGATATTTTATAATGAAGTACAATTTTTTTTATTATTTTTATTTTTTCTTCTCCTTTTTTTTCTTCTTTTTAATTTTTATTTTCTCTTTATTTTTAATAAATCTACAAGTCTTCCTAAATATTTATTTTTTAATTCCAATATATCAAAATAAACGCAAAATTAGCAAATGCTATAAATAAATAAAAATTCAAAATCCCAGTACTATCATTAAACTCATTTCTTTTTAAGAAATTAACCGAAAAAGGAATGTTGGTGCTACTGATAAACACGTGTCAAAAATCCATGGCTATTGTATAGGACCCATAAATTAACAGAAAATTTTGTACAAATAAATAAAAAGTAAATTACCTTTAGTTCCTTGAGATCAAGCCTAATTAATATTTTTGGACCTTCTGTTTGAAAATCAAATATTCACCTTCCTAAAGTTTTATATACCAATATTTAAAAAAATTTATTACTTTTTTAAAAAAAGTGGCTGTAATGCCCTTCTTTTGACATGTGTCTTCTATAACCTTATTATATCTAGTTCATAACATTACCTTTCTCTAATTTTTATATTTTTAAAAAAAATTTAAAAAAAAAGTTAAAATTTTATTTATAGATCTAGAAATTTTTAATTTTTAATTATTTTCAATTTGTAACAATCTAAAAATTTTTAGTTTTAATTTTTAAAATAAAGTTTTTTTGTATACAAAAGTTTTAATTCTTTTAATTAAATGTATATGGATGGATTGAAAAAATTTTCAATGTTTAAAATTTTTATATCTATAAAAATTATTTTTAACTTTTTTTTAAATTTTTAAAAAATATTAAAAAATGATTTTTATAAACTAAAAAATTTATAAATATATATTTTAAAAGTAATTTCATCAATTCTCATTGTTATTCAAATATAAACTTTGGGATAAATGGTATGAATTATATGTAATGGAGTTAGATAAGATACATTTTAAAATAAGAGCATAATAGTCATTTTATGTAAATAAGCTAACAAAAATCATTAAGTGTTGGTATATAAAATTTTAGGGAGGTCAATATTTAATTTTAAAACAGAAAATTTTAAAATATTAATTAAGTCTAACCTCAGCTGAGGTAAATGTAATTCGCCCATAAATAAAACAAACACGCACAAAAAAAAAAAATTCCCCCTCTATTGTATACATCACTAGTGCCACCTCTACTATCTACACAACATAGAACAAACACACAAAAATAACAAAATTGTCATTTTTGGGCTCGATTTCAACGCTTTTTATTTTTGGTTTTGGTTTTGATTTTGGGTAGGCGGTGTGCTCTAAAGAAAAAATTGACCCAATAAAATTCGAAATTGTGGCCACTCAACATTCATTTTAATAGCAATAGAAACAACTACAAGAGCTCTCTCTCTTTATTCCCTTTTAACAGAAACAACCGCTTCTTCAAAAACCTCACAATTTGGCGCCTCTCATTCTCTGATCCCAAAATCTTTCAATTTTGCTTTTCTTTGAACTTTGAACTCAGAACTCAGTATCATGTCTAAGAAAGAAGACGAACACAATCTTGATCCCAAACCCAACGCTTTCAATCCACCCATTGAGAAGATGGATATCGATCCAGATTTATATCAATCAATTACTGAATTAATCGATGATTTATTGAGCCCAACAATTGAATCTCCAAAGAAACAAGAACAAGATTCCAAGAAAGCCAGTGAAGAACAGGAACACCCCAGGAAAGGTTCCGATGAATTGAGTCCTGAAGAAATTGAGGCGTCACTGAAAACACTTTTGAATGTACAACCAGTAGAACATTCCAAGAAGCCCAATGAAGATGATCCAACGAAAGGTTTTAATGCATCTTCCAGTGGGATTGTTATTGATAGTGGAAGTTTAAAGAACTTGAAAGCCTTGTTCAATGCACCTGTGGGTATCAACATCAAGCAACTCCGTGACAAGACAAGTAGATTCATGTCTGAGGGTAAGAGATTTCAGGGAATGGAAGGGAGGATGCATGCGGTGTTGAGCGAAGAAGAATATACAGATTTCAAGAATGCAGAAGGAGACGGCAAGAAGAGTTTCTTGGAGTTGCTAAAAGAATGTGATGAATCTGATTATAATTGGGAGACTCTGAAAGCATTCAAGATTACAGCAGTGGATCAAGGCACTGCTCTCTCTCGTCTATTTGTTGATCTAATGTTTTTAATGCCAAATGGTAACAAATTGACGGAGAAATTCAAAGTGATCGCGACATCACTTAAATGGGTATGTGGAGATGAAATTAATCCTGTGGTAATTCGAAGGATCGTTTATTTGCTCGACACGGCTGTTACAGAAATGAGGAAGAAGCTGGAATCCAAGAAAAAGCGAATCAGAGTAATGGGAGTGGAGATAGAGGAATCATGGTTCCAAAGCATAGATCAAGAAGACCTTTTAGACGAAGATGACACCGATATATATATTATTGAATTGCTGAAAGAAACTTGTCGCTTGGAGTGTTTCTGGATGCATCGAGGATTGCTTGATTCGAAGTTGTCAGTCAAGGATGCAGTTCCATCGCTGTTAGCTAAGCAAAAAGAATGTAATGAAGCAATGAAGACGATAGAACTTGGGGTAAAAGACTTGATAGAATCATGCGGGGACATGAAGGAAAGTGATGAGCTCAGAGTAATGTATTCGAGGATAAATGAACTGTGGATTGGAGTTGAGGAATCAAAGAAGGAGAACTGATGAATTTGGATTAGAAGATGCAACAGCTGTAGTAGGAGTTACAAGGGGTCAGCATTTCTTAGTTTTACGGTTAGCATGTGTAGTAGTGTCACTATATTTTAGGGTCAAGCTGTTGAGATAGAAAATACAAAAGGGTAATCAGAAAATGACCATATTGAATCGGAATTATTAAGATGATGATGTTTTAAATCATATCATCTTTCAATCTCATTACTAACAGTGATATTGTTTGAATTTGAATGTCTTATATTTTCGTTTAGTTGCATTATTTGTGTAATTTTTCCTTTATTTGTACGTGAACCAATGATGGTCAGCTTTTAAATATGAATATTCAAAAATATATTATTTATACTTTACTATATTTAACATGCTTAATAAAGTTAATAAAGTAAAAATAAATTTTAATTAATAAAGTGTCCATTATAATAGTAAAATTTTACTCTACTAAATGAAAATTTTGAGTTTGATACATTCCTAATAATTTTTAAGTATTGAATATGAATCTTTTGATTTTCATTAGTGGAAGTCCATAACAATCAGTATGATTGCCAATAATATTGAATAAAATATTTCAGCACTAATAATTATAAATTACAATAAGAAATACCAATAAATATAAAATAATTGAAAAATAAAATTTAGCTTGCCATTAACTAATTTTTAAGCATACCAAATACAGAAATATAAAAATATTTTTAATATTATTTTTAAAATTTTAAATTTTGATGTTTTAAATAAATTTTGAAATAAAAAGTAAACTTTCCACTATTTTCAATTATTATTAAAATATTATTTAACATAAAAACAAATTAAAGTTTTTAAATAATTGAAAATAAAAATATTTTTTTTACTTTAAATGCATTAAAAAAATAAAATATTAATTTTTAATTAATTGAACTATTTTTAATAAAAATCATATAATACCTTTTGAATTGATATTTATTGGACTAAATTGATAAAAAGAATTAAAAAAAAAACAGCAATTTGACTTGTGAACACAAGTTCCTCTCAGCAATAGAAACAACTACAAGTTCCTCTCAGCAATAGAAACAATTCCCTTTTAACAGAAACAACCGCTTCTTCAAAAACCTCATAATTTGGGGCCTCTCATTCTCTGATCCCAAAATCTTTCAATTTTGCTTTTCTTTGAACTTTGAACTCAGAACTCAGTATCCTGTCTAAGAAAGAAGACGAACACAATCTTGATCCCAAACCCATCACTTTCAATCCACCCTTTCAGAAGATGAATATCGATCCAGATTTATATCAATTAATTACTGAATTAACCGATGACTTATTGAACCCACCAATTGAATCTCCAAAGAAACAAGTACAAGATTCCAAGAAAGCTTACGAAGAAGAAGAACATGCCCCGAAAGGTTCCAGTGAATTGGCTCCAGAAGAAATTGAGGCGTCACTGGAGGCACTGTTGAATATGCAACCAGTAGAAGATTCCAAGAAGCTGCATGAAGATGGTCCAGTGAAAGGTGTTGATGAATCTTGGAGTTGGATTGTTATTAACAGTGCAAGTTTTGAGAACTTGAAAGCCTTGTTCAGTGCACCTGTGCGTATGAACATCAAGCAACTCCGTGACAAGACAAATAGATTAATTTCTGAGGGTAAGGAATCTCAGGAAATGGAAGCGAAGATGCAAGCGCTGTTGAGCGAAGGTGAGGATACTGATTTCAAGAATGACGGCAAGAAGAGTATCTTGGAGCTGTTAAAAGAATGTGATGAATCTGATGGTGATTGGGAGACTCTGAAAGCATTGAAGACTGCAGCAATCGATCAAGGGACTGCTCTCTCTCGTCTGGTTGTTGATCTCATATTTTCAGTGCCAGATGGTAACAAGTTGATGGAGAAATTCAAAGTGATTGCAACTTCACTCAAATGGATATGTGAAGGTGAAAACAATTCTGTGGTAATTCAAAGAATTGTTGCTTTGCTCGACACAGCTGATACAGAAATGAGGAAGAAGATGGAATCCAAGAAAACACACACGCCATTCAAAGTGTTGGGAGCGGTGATAATAGAATCATGGTTTGAAATCAAAGATCAAGAACTAGTCGAAGATGACACTGATATATATGTTATTGAACTGCTGAAAAATATTTTGCGCTTAGAGTGTTTCTGGATACATCGTGGATTGCCTGATTCAAAGATGTCAGTTAAGGATGCAATTCCATCGCTGTTAGCTGATCAAAAAGAATGTGAAGAAGCATTGGAGACGGTAGAACTTGGGGTAAAGTACTTGATAGGACCCAATATGAATATGAAGGAAAGTGATGAGTATAAAGCAATGGATTCCAAGATAAATGACTTGTGGAATCGGATTGAGGAATCAGAGATGAAGAAGGGCCAGAAAAGTGACTGATCAATTTGAATTAGAAAATTTGTCTCAAGAGAGGCAAGAACAGAAGAATTTGCGAGTGGTTAGCATTCCTTGCTGCTTGTTCTATTTTAATTGATTTCACAGAAGACATTATTTTGGTTTAGTTTTGTGGTTAGCAAGCACACTTTGTTGCATTTTCTTGCTTTTTTAGGCACAAGTTGTGCAGATGCAAAAGATGAGACTGCAAAATGTAAATTTTGATCTAAAATTTAGACGTTTATGGTATCCTTAGAAGAGTATAGCTGTAAATCATTGGTCAATCTGAATGCAATATGAATCAGTACAGACTGCTACTGATATTCCAAGAAATCTTCAAGTTTTCTCAACAAATATCATTGAAATTCGATTGTCTTATTTTCCTGAATGGTTGCATTATCTGAAGTTGTATTGTATGTCAGTTGTATTGTATGTGAGATATTGGCATTCCATGAGGCTCTTAGTGTTGAGCACACAAGCTGCAACATTTCATTGTTTTTAACCTGTGCAATTACCTCTTTCACTGATATGGCATTTCTTGTCAATTGAAACCATTGAAACTTTTCATCAAATATACAATATGGGTTCACCATCCAACAAAATTCCCTCATCTCTTCCCCAATATGCCAAATTCATGTAGAACCAGAAGCTTCCCTCAATCTCGTATGAAAGAATTATTTGCATTCATTTTCGTGTTAGAAAAACAAAAATATATGGGACTCTGGCACACAGCAATCAGATTGAGATTGTTATTCTTGCATTTAAGTGGCAAGTAAGAAGAAAATGGAGTGCAAGAGTGAACCGGCAACTGATTAGCTTTGAGCTGAACTTGCTATATCTTCTACAGCATACACCGGCTACATCATCTCGCAGACACAGAAGTTCAAAAACAGGACAAAACATATTTTAATTTGAATACTGAAGAGAGTATTACAACTTTTACTTTAAGAAAACTGAACCTTTTCTTTTTCAAATTCGTAAAGAGCATTCTAATAGTCGGTTGTATTTCCTTCTCAACTCCTTTACTACTCAATTAGCTAATAAACCATTACTGCTAGCATTGAATCTGTTGTTTCCATTGAAACACTCGATGAATATCAAGTTCAACACTGTATGCCACAGCCAAATAAACATTTGTAGCAGAAACACTCTACTAGCAATTGCTGAAAGGAAGATACAACAGGACGAAAGGATGGATTTTAAATGATAGAAATTGGCATGTAATTATGAACTTATGTACAGAGTAGAAGAAAATTGTGTAAGAAATTGGAGGGGCACAAAAAGGAACTTCAGCAGCTAGTGACAAATTTCAGAAGAACAAGTTCAACCCTTCAAGCATGTTATACAAGGCAGATACGGTAAAAGAGTTTAGACATTAATATTAACCATCAGCAGCAACCTGCCTAACTCTCAGCGTCAGACATATCAGTATCAGTGTGCCCAAACTTGACCTGGAAAAACAAACAAAATCGGCAAGTTGATTATTAAAGAAAGAAAGTTTAGTACCTATTTTTTATACTGCTGTTTTTTAATCCAACGTAGGTGGTTGATAAAAGAGAAACAAAAATAATACAAGAACAGAACTCACAAGATTGAAAAGCATGAACTTACAAGATTGAGAACAGAAGAACAATTTTTCGTGAATCAAAAGATGCTGCCCTCTTATATTTCCTCCATCTATTATTTGGCATATCATGGACATGGACCCTCTCATTGAACGACTTATCTGTTAAACACAAATCACCAAAAAGCCTACTTTAGTAGTTGTAAATACTATATAAATGTTTTGAACAAATATCAAATGGAAGCATAATTAAAATTGCAGGAAACAATGTGATGGTTTTTTATACAAGTAATCAGCCAATGCCAGGTTAACAAGAACCGTAAGTTTCAAAATTATAGTGACGACAAATTACTCCTGCTTGCTTAGCAAGCATGCCTTGGATGAAACTTTTCTGCCAAATTATTACAACATATCCAGATTAACCACATGGCAGCATCAATGTATGGAGGTAGAAAATGCTAATATACCTCTAGAAAACAACTTCAGCAAATTTGAGCCATGATTTGTCAAAAGTTGCATCAATCTTCCACGTGTTTTTATACTTGCTTGTCTCTGCAGTACCCCCTGCAAATAATATAACTCATTTAAAATACCACCTCTAAATATAGGGAAAATTCTGTAATGTCAAAGATAAATCACCAAGCACTATTCTCAAACAAAATCATTTCCTGAACATAGTTTTAGGACTTCTGTTGCATATTATTGATGTTCAGTGTATGAAGAATCACGCAAAGCTATATTTTATATAAGGAAAATGGACTTACAGTAAGCAGACCTTCACTTTTTGTACTGCTAACAGTTTCATCATTGGATTTAGGTTTTTCAAAATTCTCCATCTCAATATCTATATCAACAATGCATGGTGAATAAGCATCTCGACTTTCCATTTGTAGTCCAATGAAGTTCTGGCAATTCAATTGTGGATCTAGGCACATCTGTTTTTTCGGGGGAACAGGAAGCTCTACAAAACTTAAAAAGGTTAACTGAGATGTACATCTTGGATTGGTCTTGTCTTCCTCAGACAACATTGAAATACTATAGAGATCTTCGCGCTGCAAAAAATAAACATTTGAAAAATAGAAAAAGAAAAGGTTAATTCCAAAATAGAAGTCTTGATGAATTACTAAATATGGTTCTATAAATCATCTCCACCTACTAGCTTAAAATTTCTACTTAGGTCACTTATTGTCTATGAACTAACTTTAAAAGAACATCACTGTTCATTTTTACCAAGCATTAGAAAAATGATGGCTTTCCTATAATGAGATTTTAGAAGCAGTTCACATTTGACAGTAACAGCAAATTCAGAAGAGAACCAACATTGCTGCAGATACTGCCCATATGTAAGGAAATACTCAATACGGGTAGATTATTTTGTTCCATCAAAAAGTTCAAATCTAAAAATGCATCTTGACGTTATAAAACATAAACTCTTTTGCGATTTAACATAAGCAAAGTATTGTGAATCAAGAACGACTCCATCAGCCCTCCTTTCGATGTGATTATGCCCAGTTTTCCTTAGGACGACTGGCTCAAGCTGGTTCCGATAAAAGTTTCTTAGGTCATGCAAACATTTATCTAGCCAAGGAGCAAAAGGCATAAGCATGAAGAAAATGAATTGTGGCCCTTCTACTAGATATTTGTAGTTTCAAACATGGTGATTGAGAGATACGAACAACATGATTGCACATCTATAACAACAAATGACCATTATTAAGGATGGGTAGGATGGATCATTCAATGAGCTGTGTAGGTTGGATTATCTGATCGTGTTCTTACAACATTTGAACTACTTGGTCATGTTCTGGGACCAGTAATTGCTATCTTGGAAAAACAAAGAAACAGAATGCACCGGAAGCAGATTTACTTCACCAAGGTATGTTGTTGAAAACAAGTGATACTGACTAAATAAGAGTGATAACAACATAATTGCATGGACAGTTTCTGAAAGATCATATTAACTCCCTTTACATTATTCTGAATAATCTCAGCAGGATAAGTTGGAAACCCATCGTGGTATAGGTGCTGAGGTGCTTAGGACTATTAATTGCGAAGTTGGTAATTTCATTTTCTATCTTTTCTTTTACAAAAAAAAAAGGATTGAATCAATAACAAGCAGCATTGATGCTCAAGCAGCACAAAAAATATAAATCAGAAATCAAGAAATTTACTTGAAAAACTCACAAAAAATATAATCAAGACTTAATTTTTTGTTTTTTCAAATGTCATAACATTAGGAACATAATTAGAGTTGTGGGACCATTAAGGTCCTAGTTAACAAAATTTATTTCTGGTACCCAAAGGAAGAAGACATTGTAAAATTGAAGAAAACACTAAAAATTGAATTCAAACCAAGAAAACTTTATCAACATTTTTTTTTCTACTCACAAAAGTAGCAGTAGTAGCAATTACTAGTAAAAATCAAGAGAAGCAAGAATGGGCTTACATGTGAGGTCTGAAAGGCACAATTTTCCTGAATAGGAAAAGAAGCCTCTTCAAAAAGAATAGGCACAACATCTGAAACAATCCAAGACAATAACTTTCGTGAAGCAATCAATACAAAATCAAGTTTAATCAAAAGGGTATCCTGTAAACATCATGAAATTACCTAGAGCAGTACACTGCTGCTTTACCAATTGAAAGCAAGAACCAGTAATGGGTAGATCGCAGCTTCCATCAGCAATTGCAGGAATCTTCTGGTTTTAAGGTCAAAATTAGCGTCGAAACAAGCCCAAAAAAAAATGCATTACTAAAAAGAAAAAGAATTACTGAAGTTGAAAATGCGGGTAGAAAATGAGACGAAATTAGAGCTAAATCAAGGAAGAGAAACAGCGAAATTAAGGAGATGAAGAAGAAAGAAAGAAAGAAAGAAACAAGGATCTGTCTAACCTCGTCACAGGCAGTAGCAGCCATTGTAGTGGAGCAGAGAGCACGGAGACGGCGAGATTTGCAGAAAAAAGAGAAATGGCTACTCACTCACTCACATTACAGTGGTAGAGATGACAGATAATGCAGTGTGAATCAGTGAATGTGTGTTTATATGCATATATATCCATAAATAGATAAAAAAAAGAGGAGCTGATGTTCAAAAAAAAATAAATAAAAAGGAGGAGCTGTTTTAAGTGGCACAAATTGTCAGAAAAGATCTTGATCACGACAAGCCTGAATCTGATTCAAAACAAATTAAATAAATAAATTATTATTATTATTATTATTTTTCACCAAACTGTCCTCCTCTCATTTTCTACTAATTTTTTTAGTTATGTCCATTAATAAATAAAAAAATAAATATTTTTAGTTATTCTTAACTTTAATTTAATTTAATGCAGTTATATTTTTTTCCAATTTCATGCAACTGAATTTGAATTAATTGAAATTTTTATATTTATTAAATATTTAAAATAATTACTAAAAAATAAATGATAATTTCTCTCGCTTGGCTCAAATGAGAGAGTGCAGTCTCTTAATTTTCTTAACACAATAGCAATCGGTTTGTATGAATAATAAAGTTTTACTTTATTAATTATAAATTAGCTAATTAATTTTATTATTTATACTCGAACCATTTTGAAAATTATGATGTCTCAAGTTTTAAAATTAATTAATCGAAAAATATATCAAATGTTAAATTTTTTTGGCATAATAATAATATTTAAAATTCAACATTTTATTTTTATTTTCAAGATATTTTATAATGCATACCTAATATGGACTTAGCACAGGACAATTTTTTTATTCGGTTAAACTTTCAATCTAAAACCATTCAAATCTTATTTAATTTATAATTTATGCGATTAAGAAATAATAAAAATTAAAATTAAAAAATTTATAATTTCAATAAAATTTTATTTTAGAATTTCTTGATCATACTGGTACATTTATTATTTTTCATTAAAATGTATTTTTTATTTTCAACGAATCAAAATGTTGATTTTTTTTCTTTCAAAAAATCTTATTTAATTAATTTATGCATAATTTCACCGATAAAATTAATCTAAAATGTGGTTATAAAATCAAAAAGTTGTTCTTCCTCCAAATCTTTCCAAGGCATGGCATATCTATAAGCCCAACAAAAAAAACACTTTTAGAATGGTAGTGGAGATATAAGGGGCCACCTTCACTAACCCCTCACAAATTTTCCTAAGGATTCTCTCGCCCCCACCACCACCTCACAACCCCCGGCCACGGTGGCCGGCCAGCCGGATTCTTCGCTCCGCCATTGAAAATCTTTTGTAATTTTAATGCAAACCCCATACTGCAACAAGTAGTATACCAAACTATAAAATTGTTGGGTTGTCAGGTTACATTATTGATAAAATGAATTTAATTTTACCCATGCCAGTACACTATAATGGTACCAATTCTTCTATCTTTGTATCCCAACTAATTAATGTTGTGGATGATAATCGTTGATTTTTGTTTGCAGCATTTACGCCCAAGAGAATTGTGCATGGCCTAAGCTGAAGTGGTCAGTTGTTAACAGTCATGTCTATGAACAAAATCTTTTATATTATAATATTTTCTTGTATGATAAAATTTTCAATAATTTTATATTTATTTACTTTTTAGTTTGTAGTTGGTAAAATATCTTTTATTGTTAAAATTTTATTAACATTTAACTATTAATTTTTTTCATGCTATTTTAAATATATCTTTTCCAAATTTTATGTATTCAAAAAAATTAAAAAAGAAGTAATTACTCTTTACATATTGAAAAAATGTAAATCTTTTTTTTATTTTGACACTGATAAGTAACGGCAGTAGCACTTATTAAGTACATTAAAATACAATAGTGTTCAGAAAAAACAATTTTCACATAAATGAATAAAAAAATTATACAAAATAACCTAAAAAAATTGGCAGGAGAATTTGAAAAAGTGAAGGGCAAGAAAAGAAAAAGAAAAAAAAAAGTAGGGGTTTGTGGGTGGCGGTCATGATCAATGTTTAGTATATGTACGAGATTTTGTCGAGTAATGGGCAGGGGGTATCTATGTCTATGTGCTGCATGTGAAGCTAAATGGACAGAAAAAGAAGAACGTTGCATAAAGAGACAATTAAACCATTAATATCATTACTATTACTATAATAATTATTAGCACAACAATAATAGTGACGTTGTTGGGATGGTAGAGGACTTTTTGTTTAAGCCATGTACAGTATGTATGCGGCTATATTAAATAATTATTGATCATTTTTTAATAAATTTATTATTTTTTAAGTGTAATTTAATTAATTAATAAAAAATAATTAAGTGATAATTTCTCTTATAATATATAAAATTTAAATTTTCTCATTCATTCAAAAGAAAAAAATTATCTTAATTATAAAAATTATAAATATTTAGATCATATAATTTTTTGATTAATAAAAAATTTGATAGATGTTTTGAATACGCAATAGTCAAGAAAAAAAAAACAAAGGTGATGTAAGGAATAGACAATAGAGTGATGGGTGAGAAAGGCCAAAATATAGTCACGGGCGGATTTTCTATTGAAAGTCCTTTCTTTGCTTCATTGTTGCATGCATGCATACTGCTTTACCTAACTTTCTCCCGTGACCATTTCTTCGGCTGCTGCTGCTGCTGTTGTTGCATCTTGATTAGTGATCCATTTCCTATTATCAAATCTCAGAATAATATAATTATAATATACTATAATTATTGTTCAAAAAAAAATCTCAATATAATTATTTTTACCTTGCCGTTGAAAAAATAACTATGGTACCTTGATTTTTACATAATAATTATAGGGTATTTCTTCTCTTCTCTTCTCTTCAATTTCATGATAAAGTATATAGAGTTTTTGTTTTATGTGTTAAAAATGTGAAAGGGTTGTTGCACGTTGGCACTTTGCAATTTTTTTTCTTGATGAAAGTTGTATGTTTTTGAAGAAGAGATTTTTGTGAACACCCATGGTATAATATTTAAAAAGTAAAACGTAAGATATATGTATTTTATATTTAATTATTAAAATTTTAATATTTAAGTGTTCTAAATAAATAAAATATCTTTATTTTAAAATTTAATTAATATTTATGTTTATTATTTTTAGAAACTGAAGGCATATATAGTTAAATTTTAGATATAGCTGAAAAAATTTATAGTGAATAATTTATAGTGTATATATACTTATTATCTAAATATTGCAAATGATATTATAATATACTTTCCACAATCAAACTCTTTGGACAAGCAGCCGTTTTTAAAAAAAAAATTAGATTCCTAATATGAACAAGCAGTCTAAGACATTAGTGTTAACAAGAAAATACTCTTATATTAAAAATCAAATATAAAAACACAAACTTTTCTTTCTTTTTCAAACAACCTCACCACACTCAATTTTTATTTCTTACAATGCAGAAACTCTGCTTCTTATTTCCTCTCTTATTTTCGATGCTTATAACTCATAATGGGAGGGGGTATTTATACTAACATAAGATTAATATAAACCACACAAACTCACCTAACATACACCTAACACACACCATAATAACCATACATTTAATTCAACATTCAACAAACAACCATCTACTCTCAACAACCCATTACTCTCAC
>CATIWM010070779.1:0-21459 GCA_949671775.1 Mallotus repandus
ATTTATACCTTCTAACAATTAAAATTATCATTATACATATTAATTAACTAATAATTTACCAAAAATCAATTAAAACTCAAATTATACAATTTTCTCTAAAATTTATATTTTTCACATATTACTTCCAAAAATTATAATTAATTTCACAAAATTTTATTCACAAACATTACTCTAAATAATATATAGTATTTATTAAAATTATTAAAATTTTCGGGCTTGGAATAGTAACCTGAACCAAATTTTTCAAAAATTAAAAATAAATCCAAAAATTATAGAAAAATTATTTTTGCATAACATTCAATCTCTACATCGACTTTAATACTCAACTTTTAACGTAAAACTCACTTAATAAATCAAAAATTAATAAAAACATAAAATTGCATTTACCTCGTTTCTAGTCAATCCGGAAGGAGATCGAAGAAACCGGAGGTAGATTTGAGAAGCTTAGAAGGAGAGGAACCCAACGACACTGGAATCGTGACGATCCGATGCCGGAATCGTTGGTGGCGGCCAAACCAACTTCCGGCCAAAAGAAGAAAACCAAAAGAAGAAAACCAAAAGAAGAGAGAGGAGACCAGCGTCTAGTTGCTGCTGGCAAGCTGGGCAACGACGGCGGCGAGTGGGCATGGTTCGGTTTCTGGCGAAAGAAGAAGAAGAAGAAGAAGAAAAAAGAAGGAAGGAAAAAAAATCCTGAAATTTATTTTGCCATTTTTTTAATAATAAAATAATTTACTCACCAATTAAAATACATATATACAAATAATACATCAAATAAATTATCTCTACCATAAAATAATATACACAATAAATTATAAAATAATACTTAAAATAATATTCACACTAAATTCAAATTTAATTCTACTAAATAATAATCTTAAATATATTAAAATATTTATTAATACTGTAAATCTTAAAAATATATTTTATAATTTTAAAAAATAATTCGGATGTCTACAGATATATTAATTTAAAATTTGTCAATACGAGTAATTGATGGATAAATGCATGAAGCAGAGGATGCCGTTTTTCAATTTGTAATTGATTTTTTTCTTCATCTGGTCTTTTAAACTAGTGTTCTTATCCCTGTTTTCATTGGTGTAGAAGCGGTTAATTTTTTTTATTTTTTATTTTTGAGACTTTAAACTTGAGCATACTCAAAAATGAAAATTTTAAAGTTTGTGTTTGTTAAAATAGCCATAAAATTTGATATTTATCAATAATAATATGGCCAAATACTCCTTTTCACCCATGAATTTTACCCTTTTAGTCTATTGTACCTTTCAACTCTCAAATTTATCTATTGCACGTCTCAACTTCTATTTTGTACCTATATCACCCATAATTTAGAGCATTAGAGCGCGTGTACAGAACATGCGCTGACATGTCAAATAACATGCCAATATAGACATAATTCAATAGGCCGAATGCTCCTTTTCACCCCCTAAACTTTACCATTTTGGTTTATTGCATTCCTCAATTTTCAAAAATTACATATTGCACATCTTAACTTCTATTTTGTACTTATATCACCCATGGTGCTACAGTGACAGACGAGCCTGAATTTGTTTGATTTCAATCGCTTATCCACGCTGGCAATGCATGTGTTTAATAGAAAATAATATGTTAAATCATTGGTGATATATGCACAAAATAGAAGTTGAGACGTGCAATATATCAAAAAGGTAAAGTTCAGGGGTGAAAAGGAGATTCGGCCATAATAATATTGTAATCCAAAAAAATAATTTAATGAATATATTCCAAAAAAACTGATAGAGATATGGCCAGTAACATTTCAGAAAATTTAAATATTGACTTTCATTATGCATGATTGAACAACTGAGTTGAGGCCATTTAGTTTTTTAAAATGAGAAACAATTTCTTCCTAAAGTTAGTATTGTAAATTTCTGATTTCATTTTAAATAAAAAATCATTTTATAATTTTTAGCGGCTTGACCAAAAAGAAATTTCACATTTAATGATATTTAACAATTATTAAAAAAAAGAAAAACATAAAAAAAAAAATGAGAATACAAAGCGGTTGAAAAATTTTAAAAAATTATGAGAAAAAAAAAATTATGTTTAAACAAAATATGACGATTGATTACCTACTTCAATAAATCTTGCATTTAATTTATTCAACGTTTATTTTACCGAATGGATACATAATGTTGACTTTCTTATCTTTTTTAAATCATATATTTTTTCCATAACCAATGATTTTATTTGTGAAACTAAAATCTTTATAAATTTATAAAATATGAAAACATCCATCTAAACAAATTTCAAAGACAATTTTCTTATTTTGATGTAGTAATGCTACATGCACTCACTCTTACTGTTTCTGTGGTCTTGGTGTGGAGGACTTCTCATTTTGAACGGTGCCTATCCATAAATCAGTCAGAACGAACCCACTTCATGCTCATAACATCTGAGATGAATCCTTTATAATTTTTAACTAATAAAAACTTCTTATTTCAGAATGATCTATAATCTCATCATATAAATGCTCTTCTCAAGTAATCGACAAGCAAATGCAAATGGAGTAATATGCACTGTAATTAACCTACACTGCAAAAATTTCAGCTCACTATAATCCCCAAGAAGGATGTACAATCCAAATGTATGCTACGGTTTCCACTATGTTATAAACTAGGTCAGCATATGATGCCCCATAGGCAGAACTGGCTTCCCTTTTTACTGTTGGGACTTGCGGCTCAATACCTATTTCCCTGTGATTGACCAACATTTGAGTAAACTTCTGTTGCTGAAAAGCAACATGACCAAATTGTATACCATACTTATCCACATCCATCACCTCAATTAATTTTAGGCTTTGGCCGCCTTGGCTTTAGGACAATATAAAGAACACCAAGCACTGTTAAGAAAGCTGGAATTGTCGTCAGATCAAACACTACATGCAGTTTCCTCTCTCTTGTGCAGTGAATTGGGTGGAGTAGCGCAATTGTTGCATTTACTTGATCAGAGAAGCTGCACCATACAAATATTCTAAAGTTAGTAATGAATCTGAAAATATTGTTACCTCCATTCCCAGCCAACCATGCTAAACAGACTACACATTTTAAGACAATAGAATAGCATCTTTTTACTATTCATTGAATGCTTGCTATGCCATCCACCTTCTAAACCCAAATGAAAATTAAAGAGGGGAAAGGACTAATCCTGGACCCTTCTGGTGAATAATATAGCACATTCACTGGAATAGGATGAGAGGGCAACGGGTTTCGAATGTGAACAAAGAGTTTTCAGAGATCATTATAGTTTTTTATCAGTCCCTATGGGATATAAGGTATGACGAACAGGCTCCTAACCCTTTAGAAGCATCCTCTAAGGTATAAAGAAGTCTCATCGCATCCACATAACGCAATTCTCCAGACACGGTTGAGATCTGAAAAGACGATAAAATTCAAATTAAATAGGTTCTCAAAGATACTTACTAGGAACTTGAAATAATATAAGAAATATGTAGACAGAGGGTACTCACTCTTCTCCACAAGCTAACAACATAATTATACTTCTTCACAAGCTCCTGCTCTTTGGATTGAAAAAGCCTGAACGTCTTTTCGGCTGACACTGGTTAAGTCTTCAAATCACATTAAAATATACAGAATGATATGCAATTCTTTGTTTGACAATCAAAAAAAAAAAAAAAGATGTATAGTTGCACAGGTTCAGACTCCAGAGAACATCACAAAATACTATTTGAAATATATACATGCAGGAATTTCTGCTATTTGTTCAATAGCCAATCAGATAATTTTAGACTCTAATATCAATAGTAAATTCTTAATTAATCATGTCGTTAGCATTTTCCCAATGTTTTAACTGCTCAGATGGAAATTGTGCATCATGAATTCTAACGGAAACATCATAATGGCTGGCTATTACCACATACTCACCTTCCAGTTACTAATTTACTTGAAACCAAAAAATAAGGATACAAGTACTCTCCATGAGTAGACGATGAATGGCTGAATTGACCAATTGTATAGACTCTTCTAGAGTAGTGATCATATAGCTTCGAGCAATTGTATCTGACTGAAACTGTGAAATATGCCAGCCACGAGAAGTTATGGAAAATGGATTGCATCCCACAGACCATATCCAATCCTGTCAAATTGCAGGCATTATCGCATAAAAAGAAAAAATAGAAAATGTAAACTCATTCAACACAACCCATTGGAAGTAGAGAAATAACAGAACACATGAGCTCACAAGTCTGGAGATGTAAGAGGTGCATACTATTGCGCGTGTGCAGGCATGAGAATGTATGCCTCAGTGATAAATAGAGGACAACAACAATGATGTGCACAAAATGCATCTTATATAGAAAGACTTGGGAAATTTGGTCAGTATAAATATCAAAGCACATATGCTTCAGATTTCTCAAAATAGATCCTGAATCAGTTACCAATATAGGTACATCCATATAAGCATCAAAGATTCACTTAACAGTTGCAAGTACAAAGTATGATAATTGGATCTGATAAATTAGCAGGGATAGGTTACAAACAATACAATACACAAGACACCAGCAAAGTATTAAGCAACTTTCAAATCAGTAAAACCTTTGCACTCTTAAAGCATCACATCAACTGATACTATAAATATATAATCAGGGGCAGGACAAGAATCTGGTGTGGAGGGCTCGAACTACAATACAGTAAGGATGAAATTTCATAGAAATGTAGGCGCTAAAATGAAAATAGACAAAAGTTTGGATTGGGGACATTAAATTTTTCATAATTTTTCTAAAAATTTTTAACTTTTTAAAATCGAAATTTTTTTGGGCGACCCTTCAATGTAGTCCCCACCCATGTACATGACATGTAATATGTTATACATTGTCCAATAACCATCTTTCAAACAACTCAATAAACAAAGTTTAAATAATGTCTTTATAGATGTGGCATCTGATTGTTATATTAGTATTGTTACAATTAAGGAACATTAAATGACTAATTATTAGTATTTAACAGTCTCTAAAAAATTTACATCCACAGTTGGCCATTTTCACATGATTAGACCACAAAAGATCAAACCTCAAGAAAGACACAAAATTGAATACAACTCCATGAGAAGTTGAGGGATAAAAGGATATATATGCTGTGCCAAACCTCTGATACTAATGCTTCATATAGCAAAGGAAAATAGAGTAGGAAAAAAATAAATGAAGAAAATAAATTTGTTATCCTTTGATGTGACATTTTCCTTATTTGGAAAAGGGGGGAAAATAAAGGGAAGAAGGAAAATATACCCTATTTTCCACTTGGCCCACATTTCTCTTTCTAAATAAATTTTTAAAAGAGAGAAATTTTAAATTACAAATATATCTTTATTTCTTTTATCTTTTATCATAATAAAAAGAGATAAAATAGTAATTAGCATAAGAGGAAAATAACCGTATTTTTCACGTCTCCAAAAAAGATTGGGAAAAAATACAATTATTTTTGCTTCATTGTACTTATTTTTCTCTATTTATATTCTTTCCTCCCTACTTTGCCATCCATGTTGTAAAGTTACCAATAAACCAAAGAAGAAATTATAGCGCATATCTTTTTATATAGGTAGCTTTGCAGTGTCATTGGCTATGAAAGAAATTAAAATAAGCATTTCCACACTATACAGACTAATACCTCAATTGCAGTTTCATGGGCATGGCTATAGACAATATGCAGGGGAAGTAAACCAGCCATATGTTCAGAAACAGCAGCCATTGCAGCTTTTATGGGCCTCCTATAGGGAAAAAGGGAGAAAAAACTTATCTTAATTCCATGTGCCACTTCCAAGTAAAATTGAAATAAATTAGAAACATAGACTCAACAATAATAATAATTCATAAATAAATATTAAAACTGAGGCAGGGATACAAAACATGTGAGAAAATTGAAAAGAAAAAAAAAAGCAGTTGTAGTCTAGAGATGTAAATATATTGTTAAAGTTGCTGCAGAAAAGGAAAAGCTTAAGAAAAACAAAGTTTTCAAAGAATTTTGTTTTATTGATTTTTGGGACAGAAATTCATATTTACTAGGCAGGGGCATTTTTATAATTTCCAGGCTCACAAGGATTAAATCTTAGTCTATAAATACCAAGCTTGTAATAGTCTAGGAGAGGAGACTCATTTGAGTTGATAAATTATGGCAGATTTGCTATTTGAATTGTGTGGTTCAAGTCACTCTAAAGCCTTTTAGGTGTGGTAACCTTTCATATTTTTCCATTATTTTTAGATCTGAAGTTTTAAATATCACATTTATTTTCCATTCACATCCACAATTTCAATTGTAGAATAGAATTCCCTAATTTCTTCCTAGATCAACAGTATAGAGAACAAGCAATTGAAAGAGTCTGGCCACCCAGATCTACATCTGGTAGCTAGAAAAGAACCTGTAGAGATCTACTAAACCAAAATAAGTCACTTGAGGGCATGCCAATTAAAATCCAAAAATTGGATCGACCGGTAGTCTGACCTCAAATCCCATAAAAGTGATTGCCCATTACATTGAAGATGGCTTTCCCAGGACGAAGGCTCTGACTGGACAACAATAACCATGTCCGAGACAGCCTTTGCTTGATAGTGCTTGTCAACCATTAATGGTTCTCCATATATGAACCAAAAGATAGGAACCTCAAGTGTAGACCGGCTATGGGCATGTGCGCCTGCATCATTTTAAGCGAAGAAATAAAATTTAATTAGAAACGACAAATCAGAAGATGATGAGTGAACTTGTAATACTAATACAAAAATATATGAACACTACGGATGAAAGTTCAAACAAAATGTGAAACGTCAAATAAGTAAACATAAAACATAAGCTTCAGCAAGCAGCAAGGTTTTAAATAATGGTTTCATGAACTATATCAGTATCGGATTCCATGTAACCATATTGGACAGAATGGGAATGTATCATAATGAAATGGCCACCACTACTGTGAATTTCTTAGAATAATTATGTTCAAGTTGATAAATTTAGAAATATATTGGTTAAAGACTCCAAAGAGTCCCCATTAATTTGGGAAGCCAAAAAGAGAGGTCACAGTCAGAAAAAGAATGCATAATATAAAAACAAAAGATTAATGCATCTATAAACCAATTTTCAGTAATCCTATGATCTATTTTGTGAACCAATTTTAACAATCCCATGTAATTAACCACTAAATAACGTATTAGAAGTACATCAGTTAAAGACTATAAAGAGTCCCGATTAATTTGGGAAGCTAAAAAGAAAGGTTAGAGTCAGAAAAAGCAGGCAGAATTTGAAAACAAAAAGAAAATGCATTTATAAACCAATTTTCAATAACCTGATGATCTGTTCTATAAACCAATTTTAACAATCCCATGTAACATACCACTAAATAACATATCAGGAGATCAAAATTATGTTATGCATCAGCCAATACACTACTGATATTTAAAACCATGCAAGCACAGCCATGAATCCGCCACATGATTGCATGGCAAAAGGACATTAATTTACAAAGTCAGGGATTAGTTGGAATGCATCTATAAACCAATTTTCAATAATCCTGTGATCCATTTTCAAAGACGAGTATCCCTATGGCTCTGTTATGAGCACAGATTCTAGCCACACGTTCACACCTTAATTAGCCAACGCATACACACATAAATGAAAATCAGACCAAGCCACCTGTAGTCTTATCCTCAACTTAAAAATAGATAAAAATTCATTGCCTTGGACCATACTCATCAAAGTTCAATTTTCATCATCCCATTGCACCACCAATGAAAGGATTCTTTTCTGCAACCCACAAATAATGCTGTCCTTTCCATCAGAATGAATGACAGAAAAGATTAATAACACAAGAAACAAATAAAGAAAGACAGCAGTTAGGAACCAGTTGTATCCGCCAAAGTCCTGACGCAGCTAATAACTACATCAAACAATTCAGTACTTGGCTAAAAGTGATAATCGAATGGGTTTTGCAAAAAAAAAAAAAAAAAAAAAAAAAAAAAAAAAAAGAAATACCTCTGTCAAAAATTATTTTTCAAGCAACTCCAAAAAATCTCTTTTTTCTTTGTCAATAATTGTTTTCAACAGTATCCCTACTTAATATGTCCCAATTTTGTAACCTTCCAGAAAATCATGGTGCTTCTTGGTACAACACATCTTCTATTTTTAATATGAAACCAGGAGATAATCCAGGTTGCAGAATCGGACAGATTCTAAAGAGTAGTGAGTAAATACTACAGGGTTGCTTCAGTAAAAACAATTAATCTTGCAAAGCAAGCATTCCCACCACCAAAAAGTATCTAAAGAAACATAAATAATTTCAGCACATCCCCCATGCACAAGACTCTTTGCTTTGTAAGGGCCTGGGGAAGGTTCTCCACCATAAACTTCAGATCTTCCAATTAAATAACAGAAACTTTATCATTGTGCCAAAAGAAACATATGCAATCACCAAATGAAAACTTCATATCAATTTAGAAAAGTAATGAAAACTTCATATCAGTTTAAAAAAGTTATGATAACTACAATAAAAGAAGGAAGAAAAGGCCAGGTGAGCAGAGTAAGGTGGTTGATAACCTTTGAGAGAACCATGGTCATTCAGCCTCTGCAACTGATATTGGAGGATGGAGGAATCAAGATAGGACCTAATGGTTTTCCTATATGTTCCATTAACAAGCAATAGTGGTACAGCCGCTGCTCGTCGTGCCACTGAAAAGGCCATTGCCAAAGCTGGATCCTCTGAAAGTGGCAATCTACAGACAGCTTAAAATAAAACATAAATTGAAAAGAACAACCAATTTCAAAATTTTACACTAGAAGACAAATAGAATCAGAATCATCCAAAGAGAACCAAGAATAGAAAATCTTTATTTTACCCAATAGCTAATGCCCAATGAATTTACAGAGACATTAATTTAATTTAGAAAGACAATAAGTCAAACAGAACACCTACAGGGTCTGGCTAAACATAGCCTTCTGGGAAGGCAATAACAAGGAGGAAAGCCCATCCATGAGAGCCTTGAGATCCACAGGTAGTTGTTTGACGTTCCTAACTTTCTGCAAATATAAACTATGAGTAGATACAAATTTCAAAACCAGGAAAGCTCCTTTAAAGCATAAAGCATGCACTACATACCTCTTGTGTGATGAAAAACAACTGAAACGATATCTTCTCATAATAGTGGAAAGCACCATCAGCAATTGAAGGTGATATTATGTGTCTCATGGATCCCCACAAAGTTGCACCTAAATGTGCCAGAAAAGTATCCCGTGCAACTGTGTAATTCTGAAACTCCTGCTAGCGAACCATAAATATAATAAAGATCCTATTTTCTAATTTAAAGGTGCGACCATAACCTTAACTTTGTGTAACAAAAATATAGATAACACCAAAAGTTTTGGAAATGAATTTTTCCAATCCCAAAGTTGCATTACTTTTTTGAAAAAATCATCAAATTGTAAATCTATCAATTATATTTCGACTTGAAGAGCACTAACCAAAGTTTCATTTGTTCATCATTTGTATTCTGTATTCATGCTTATAGCAACCAATAACCACTATCTAGTAAGACCTAAACAATACCCAACGAATAAACACTAAAAAAAATAAGGGCATTTTCAATGATTGTGAACATAACTCAGTGTGAACACATGTAACATAAAACCAATTAGTTTGTGTTAAGACTCAATTTTACTACTTATATACCATGTGACTCTTATATATTATTCAGATGTGGGATTCATTCACATATCTAACAGACTCCCTCAAGTGCAGCTTTGCCTGAAATAGTTGCCACTTGCCAAATACACCTTGGTCTCTCTCTCTCTTAGGCCCAATGTCATTAAAAGGGCCTAGCCTACTTTGCTACTAGCCCAACTTTCCAGGTCTTTAAACTCCAGCCCGAACACATTTATCTATTAAGATTTCTTTCACACTGGTATCTTACAGAAATTCCATGGCTCTTAAGAGTATTGGCCTACATCAGCACCTTGTAAACACATAAATGGGGTTAAACCCATGTAGCACAACCAATTGACTTGTTAAGATCTAATTTATAACACTTATGTCACTTAAATCTCATATATTCATTTACATCTCCAAGAATACTAAATACCAAACTTTTAATATGAAACAAGAAGTTTTGAGATTTTCAATAAATTTTATCTTTGCTTTAAAAAGTCAAAATATAACACAAACATAATCATTATGGAAAGAACAAGAGGCATACCTCATAAGTATCACTAAAAAGATTCCAATTCTCCATCCGTTTCAATGCCTCTAGGGCCTTCTTCTTATGACTTTCATCATATTCCTCTGCTTCAAAAGATTGGAGCTCATTTTTCAAATCCTGCATTCTCTCATCAAGTTCTGCATCATTGGAGAAATATCCATGCACAGTTAGAGTACTTCAAAAGTTTAGGAATTATTTCAATTTAAGTATTAGTTATGAATGAATATTTCTCTTGTAACTTCCTATTTAGGAAGTTTCGGGCTTACTTTTATTTAATAATTCTATTTTTATTGGTATTACCTAAAATTTATTTTCTTAGTGTCCTATTAGGTAGCAGTTTCATATTTTCCTAATTATAATTGATTTAGCATTTTCCTACTTTGGGATTTCTAATCCTAATTGTGTTTGGATTTTGGGTTCTACATAAACCTATGCAAGCTAGATACTTCATTCGGTTGTTATGCCTTGATTATTCAGAGAATAAAAAAATATATTTGTTTAAGCTGTGTGCTTTTCTATACAATAGCTTTGTGTGTTGGGTTCATGTTGTATGTGTGTGTGCTGTAGTTCATCAGGGTTCTACATCAATTCACCACCCAACGTACACACAAAATTGTCAAATGAGTAAATATGATCCGCTGTATGTCTTTTGTCTATAACACAAACATTTAAGTCCACAAAATAAATAAAGATTTTTTTCCTAAACCATGCATCAAATGGATTTAAATGTCTACAAATGAATACATAAAATTTAATAATAGCCACCTTCATGATGCAAATAACAGTCCTTATAGTGCAAAGAGGAAAATAGGAGATTACCTTCACAGAGGGCTAGCTTAACTTTTCGTCCCTTGCAGTGCTTGAAAGCAAAAAGCTCATAAATATCAATCTCCGCCAGGAGGATATCAATTGCTTGATGATCTTTCTGTGGTATTCAAATGCATAACCAATCAATATAAAGAACAATAAAAACCTTAGAAAGCTTCAAGTAGAATAGTTCCACCTAACGACCATCATTACACCAAAGTTCATGCCCCAGTTTTGCCACCAAATAGAAAGACAATGGAAGGAAAAATTGGTAAATCCATTCTGTAACACTACTCAACTCAACTCAACTCAATTAGGCCTTAGTTCTAAGCTAGCTGGGGAAATCCACCACACACTGTGCCGCTAATATTATCACAGTTTCCAGCTGCATAGAGTTTCAAATTATTTCTGACTCAAGAAGCAAGAAAATGATAGCAACTCCCCCGCACAATGAGTTTAGAGAGGCAACTCAACCAACACAACCACCATAAAAGATCATTCGGCAACACTTGAGGAAAATTCTTGGCTAATTGTAGGGTTGAGAATTGTGAATTTGAAGGGCTATATGCTTGTGCAAGACAATCATAGCCTTGAGCCCTCTAATTCTTATCATATTGACTGAAAAGACACTAAAGAGCTTTGAGAAAGCAAAAATGTCTTTCTCTAATCTTAAGGACAGGTAATTCCAAAATATTAATTTACCAGATAACATTTCAAGGAATGAAAATTTAAACCTTGTAAATGCATCTTTTTATACTATGTTGGCACCACTTCGGTGCTCTTCCATGATATCTTTCCTTTGAAGGAAGAAAAACCAAAAAAAAAAAAAAGGAAAGAATTATGGACCAAGCAACTGCTGTCAAATAATATTCCCATTTAATCAACTAATTTGCAATGATTTTGCAGATTTAAGCAAAGAGATTCATGTTGGATCAGAAGACTTTCAACTGGTTCAATACATAATGCATGTCATATGAACATTATTTTATGAATATGGCATAGTCACTTCTAGTCCTCTGTTTGGACAAGGGAAGTCTAAACCCATACGAACATCCATATTTTGATATTCACATCCAATCCTAGTAAAATAGGATATAGTGTTCTGCCAGCATATCATTACACTGACAGCATAGCAACGTATAGGTACAGTAGGTTTGGATAGCACATGGAGTCAAATTCTGCCTACCGAAGTGCAAATAAGTACTTCCTGCCAACTGAAAATGAATATATTATGCCTAGTTGATCAAATGCATAATTGACTACTACTTTTTCACTGCTAATACATACATTACCAAATACTGCAAACTTTTCCTGAATGGCATCTTGTAAGCGATCTTCAGCTTCATCTTCTGAAATCTCTGGATGCCACAAAAAATGAGAAGTATGATTGGAAATGCTCGTGATCAGGACAAGGGCTAAATGATATTATTCAATGTAATGATAAAGCTCCAAGGTAAATAAATAAAAAAAATATGTCAGCAATATATTAGAAACAATAACAGAACCTAGTTTTTGCTTTCTACCCAAACCACACAAGAATAAGACACAAGGTAGGAAGAGAAATTATGTTCCAAAAGGCTCCATATTGTTCCATGGGGAGATGGAACAAGATTCACCTTACTAAAAAAAATTAAAAAAAAAAAAACAGTAACAATAGTAGCCCAAAATATACATAATTATTGCAAAACCAACATATGCAGCATTCACAAACACTGAAAGGCGAGTATATTCTCAAGATAATTTTTTTCATTATATAACAAAATTAGAAAATCATAGTGTCATTCAGAGTGCGAGAGTCTGCTGTTCTCCAAAAGGTGAATCGTAAACACTTGTTGCAAAAAAGCAGGCTCAATATGCCTTCTTTCTTGATTGGTGTCATATGAAGTAGAGCAATCTCATTGTCACTTGTTCTTAAACTCAAAGGTGACTTGGATGCAGCATTTCAGTCTTTCAAAGCAAAATTGAATGTGGCCCAGAATTGTGTTGCATTTTTTAAAAGTATTGTGACGCATTTGAATAGAAATGAATTTCACATGTTCAAAAATCAAAGGCCAACTTTTAATTTAAGTAGGAGACTGATTTCTTGGGTTCTGTATGGCCCTGTGCTTCAGAAGCTCCAAAAGGAACTGTCTTTTAAGCATCATTTTATTAGGGAGCACTACCTTTTCGACCGATTGTGGCACTGTTTGATGTTTCATATCTGTGTTAAATAGGCTAATACTTTATCCTCCACTCTGTAAATCTTTATTCTTTCCTCCCAATAGAAGTTCTTTTCCATATTTTATTTAAAAAAAAAAAAAAAGAAAAAGAAAACTGATAAATTATAACATCATGTCAAATGAGGTAACACAATAATAATAGTACTCAATGAAAAAACTATAAATACTACCTGCAACAGCACCAATGGTTTTTGTTACATTAGGTAAACTGAGTTCTGTGCGTACGCCCTCCCCCCCAACAGCAGGGCCCCAAGAGAAAGGGCCTGCAGATAAATCAATGAATGCCCACCTGAAAGGGAATATGTTAGTACACAAGCCCCACTTTTTGTGCATGCATGTGTGTGTATTGTCTGCAAATATGAAGAGAGGAGAGATTCACACCTGTCCCTTCCAATCCATGTATCTGTCAGACATTCTGTATGAAGATCACTGAAGTCCCCAGATTTCAACTCCTTTTCAAAAAGTTTCATATCTTCATTCTTTCCTTTCAATAACTAGACATAAGAAGAGATACCAAGAACACGTGATAAAAAGTATATCATGAACTTCATAATTTTATTCTTCATTCCATTTGCATTTTGTAGTAAAGTAACATGGCAAGAGAAATAAAGAAACAAAGAGAATAAACCTGTAGAACTTTATTCTGAATGAAATCAGAAGTGTCCTTCCCTTGATACAACTTCTCAACATTATGGAGCGCGTTCAAACAAATATTGTACCATTCTACCTGAGATTATTCAAAAATAAATAAATAAACAAATAATGTAATATTACGTCCTCATTATTCCACACGTCCATCTCTTAAAGTGACACATCAAAATTTAATACACAACTATAATATTTGCAAGCAGAAGTAAGAAATCAGAAGTATAATATTGAAGAGCAAACCACCACGTTACTTCCCACAAAGGACTGACAAAACAAGGTAAAATAAAATAAAGATGAAAGTGATGAAGTAAATGGAGAAAATAATTGCCTATATCTATTCTGCACATTGCTTAAACTTTACTAGGTTCCATAAAAAATATGTAAGCATCTATCCATAAAAATCATAATTTATGTGAGCTATTAGCAGAAATAAGAGCTTTCAATGCCTTGCGCAATTGGCTAAGAGCCACAAGCCAACACCACTCATATGGAAAGCCAAAATCTAATTTGCAGCAAACAACAAACAGAAACAACCATAAACATAAATTTTCAAATGTAAAAATATACTACTTTCCTATCATTGAAAATTTCTCTTTCTAGTTTCTGTTCTTGATTAATCTTATTTTACATTATATTAAGGAATGATACATGGATGAAATTTGCTGCATTTTATGCAGAAAGCAGTTTAGGGCTTTAGACTGAGAGAATACTAACTGTATCAGTGTCTTCAGTTATTGTCCATGCAAATTTTGTCATTGGATGCTTTTCATACAAAGGTCTCTTAATCTTCTCAAGTTCTGCAAATTGTTTTCAGAACATTTATACGTAAGAAGAACAATTAGAGAATAACAAAAAAAAATTCAAGAAGCACAATGGGATATATTGGAGGCATATCATACCAAGAACACTTTCAGGAGTGCTTCCTGACTGAAGAATTTTTGTCTGCAAGCTTTTATTCTGAACAATACATTGCAAAAAATAAAATAGTAAATCTCAGAGCTGGTTCCATAAATGTTAGAATTGTGCCTAGATAATAAAAACAATAACGACAAATGCAAATAAATATCTTGTGAAGATTTTCTTAAACTATTTGCAACCAAACTCGCAATAAACCGTTACAATTCAGATTTAAACCTGATAAACTAATCCTTGTCATGATAACCGACATATAGAAGCAAACGACAACATAAAAAGAATACCTCCTTCAGAAAATTAATTTCAGTCTCCGATAAGCCTCTCCTGCCATTTCAAAATAAAATAACAGTATGTAAAATAAGGCTAATTTACGTTATCTGAACAGAAATATAAACTATGTGCGAAACACACATTTGTGACACCTACATGGATAAGAACAGTAAAAGTCTTACATCATAACCTTTAAAAGAGGAATTTACAAATATTGCCACTAACGGTAGTTTTCTTCTCGAAGTCAATCAAATAACAAAGACTCCAATAGTATTGGAACATGTTACTATTTCTATGCTGAGCTAATTTTTCCTACTGCGAAAAAGAAAAGACCTTGGAGAGATATTGCTTATATGATTAATGCAACAAACTTATTTTATGATTCTAATGAGGCGTATGATGAGCCTACCTCCAAAGAAAAAGTTAAGCAACTATCTAGAATCATAAGAAGATTTTTTAAGACATTCCCTTCAAAATGAAAAGTTGTTTTCAAAAGATGCATTCACTGAATTTTAAAGAGAAGCTTATTCATCAGAACCAAGTACTCTTCTGCCTCTGAGAGATTGATGCAAGAGAATCCAATCCAAAATACAATTTTATTCAGTTTGCCTTCTTCATTTATTTGGTTTATGATTTTTTTTAGTCTTCATGTTCAGTTTATGTAGGTTTCTGTTCTATCTTTATTTAGGATTCTTGTTTAATAAGTTGTTATTTTATTGGTTACAGTAGTTTCATCATTGATTAGAATTTATCCTGCCTAGCATAAATAGGCATGCCAGTAGAAAATTTAGTATCATATTTTCTGACTTCAATTTCAATTCTAATTCAAAGCTTTTCTCTAAACCCTAGTTCTGTTATGTTAATCAAAGCTTAACCATTTTATTATAATCCCCTATACATCACTTATTTCCACTTAATATGCCTCTGTTATAGCTTAAACATTCGGTTTCTATCCCTCAATCCTATATCCTTGTATGCAGAAAAACATCCAAACAGGAAATTGAGGCAAGCAGACCTTGCATAGTCCCCAAAGTATCAAAAACCCTGAAATGTTCACTCCTTCCCCTCCACCTCCAATTGGAATGACTGCACCTTACCCATATTCTCTTTTTAACTTACACATATTCTCTTTTAATGCCACCTCATAACCAAATAATTTGGCATCAAAAATTAAGAATTCACACAGCATCAACATCATGAAAGATGATAGAATTGGTAAGGAGAAAAAAGAAAGACGAGAGAGTCCTTAATATGCCACCCACAACCTACCACCTTTTGGCTATCCCTAAAACCTTAAAATAAATGCAAAATAGGAGAAAAGAGTTTCCCTCATCGCTAGACTGGATTGTTGTAGCCATATGTTGCAAAATTGAGGCTTCAAAGTTCCCAAATGTAACGTTATGGCAGCAGCAATCACGGCAATAATTTTTAAGGAATACCAAATTATTACAAATCTGTGCATATAAAAATATTTGACTAAAATCTAAAAATAAAACTAATCTTAGACTTCATAATCGCTAGTAGCAGCCATTGATGACTAATAGCTTTATGTAAAAATCAAATATGATAATTACAATTGCACGTTTCAAAAATAATTTTATATAGCAGAGGTAATTGTAATGGAAGGACAAAAACCCAATGAACAATGGCATTACATGATGACAGCAGCCAAAAATTAATTCCACATGCCAATTAGATATCCACAAACAGGGAGAAGTGCTCTCAAAACAAAAAGGCACTTTCATGTCCATCACTTCAACTCTTGAATGCTAAACCCCCTATTCTTTAAACAAAACCCAAGAAACTCCCATTCACACTATCATAAGCTCTTCCATGATCGAATATATAGTGCATCTTGTATGTCTACAAGGCAATGCGGGACTAAAAAATAGGAAAGTGCACCATGAGAGGAGTAAATTTATCAAAACAAAAATATATACGGTGCAGATTACACAATATAAAACAGAACATGCAGCAAAATTTTAAAGAAAAAGCAACAGAACTATATTGAGTGTCATAGGCATTTCAATTTTTTTTTTTAATAATCTTAATGACGAAAAAGTTGATATAATAATAATGATTTAATACTTATAAATTAAAAAAAAATCTTGTTAATGTAACTAATGTCTTAATTTGTTCACACATGCTTCGATGTTATTCTATTATATTAGTTTTATTAAAATTTTATTTGGTTTTCATTTATTTGTATTCTACATTCAAATTATATTTTTGTTGATAATATTTTACTTTTACCTTTAATATTTAACATTTGTTTGAAAATTAATGCTTAATTAGTGTTATTTTAATTTTTCTAATTTTTTATTCAAACTTCAAGCAATATCTGATTACTAAAACTTTTACTTCCAATATCTCAATCTAAGTTTTTGCCTTTTGGCATTTTATTTTAATATTTATTGAAGAAAAACAATTGAATGTTAAAGTACAAGCTCTAATAAGGCCCGTTCAAATCCTAGGCTGGACAGAGGTTATTTGGTCTTGGGAAACCCAATCTTGCTCAACTGACCAAGTTTGGACCATATGGAAAAAATATAACACGTATATTCTAAATTGGGTCAAGCAGGCCTTAAAGAATTATCATAGCCAAATGTGCCCAAATAAAACTCAAGCTTGAGCTTCACCAAAGAGGGATATATTTCTACAAGCTCTAGTAATATTTGGTTTGCCAAATGCTCACACGTGATCAAGTCTATTCTACCGCCCATTTAGAAGAAAGAGCATTATAGGAAACAAAAACTTGTGAAAGTTATCCCATACATGGGAAATGGATAAGTTTGTCTTATCTTAAGGTGTATGCATGACAAACGGATGGAATAGATCAACAGGTGTCATGTTGCATATACACGCCAAAAATGGGACAGCACAGAATTATTCTACCACGTCCTATGTGCCAAACACGGGCAAATAAATAAAAGCCAAATTTGCCTCTTTAGAATTGTTCTACCTCATCCAAATGGGGCTACACATAGAAACCCAAATTTCCCTCTTTCCATCTCAAATGCATTAAGCCAATAATTATTTAAAAAAAAAAAAAAGCACCAAAAGTTCTTCCCACTTCAAAGAATAAAAATTGTCCATATTAAAACTCCAAGGATCCTTTTATATCCAACAAAAACACTAGCCGACAAATAATAGATACTCCCGAAAGACTATTATGCTAACATATCTAACTCCACTCCTGGTAAAGATTACCAAAAATGTATTTGAAGTACACCCATGCAATGATGAAGGGAAAAATATATGGTAAAAAAGATACATACCGGTAGCCATATTTTGGCCTCTTCAAGTCATGCTTGGGATTCAAAATGAAAATGTTATATGCATTTTCAAGTTGAAGATACTCGACAAGGCTAGTGAAAAGAATATCCATCATGTCCACATCCACTTGCCAGAGGATATCTCCATCATCCCTGTCAATAAAGAACCCAAAAAATTATCAAATTCAATAAGGGAGACGATCATTCGGAGAAATTCCACATAGAGTTTACGGCAAAGATCTCCAAAAAAAGCATGTAGCCTTATTAACTTAGCCAAAAAAATCCTACTCAAGCACAACAATGAAGGTTCATAGAATCACTATGAGTTTAAAAATCCTACTCAAGCACAACAATGAAGGTTCATAGAATCACTATGAGTTGGACCATGGAGTCATCATCCCTTTTGACAAGGGAATCAAAGGCACATGCAAAACCAAAAGACGATCAAAACTAGAGTTCGTTAGTAGTTAAAATTATTGAAAATATGCAAATTGCCTGATCAAAGAAAAACAAAGGCAACCAGTTCACTGAAAAAGAAAGAAAACAAGTAGCCTCTCATTATCCTCTCTAGATTGTTATCTTATTTCTGTGAAAGAACAAAAAATTTTGTTGTTGACACCAACTTCGCAATCATTTTCTATGATGATGCAGCATAAGTTATTATGTGCATGCAAGATCAATAAATGGTTCATGCTAATTTTGCACAAGCAGGAATATGAAGAAGGGGAAGAAGGGAATATGGACGAATTTGAGAAAGTACATCACCTGTTACTGGACACATCATCCTTGCGAGCCAAAATGCTGATGGCATGCTCAAAAATAGAAGTAACTTTTTCGCCCATTTGAATGGCATGGACTGAAAAACTGCAGATGCAAAATGATCAATCGTGAAATAAGCAGAAAATCAAAATTTCTCCGAGCAAATATAGCCATCACATCTTTTGCTGAACAACCATAAAAATAAGGAAAAGGGAAAAAAAAATCATGAAGGATAGGCAATGTGCTGTATGAAGAACCATTACTTGTAATTTATGTGACTGATAATGGGAAGATGGTGACGTTGCTCTTTATCAATGTTAATTTTGTAAAATGGGGTGAGAACCTCTCCAATTTGTGGAACTCGTGCATGTTCAAAGATGTGATCAATTTTTGTAAACCAACGCTCAAGTTCTTCTGGATGAAGTTTGAATTCTAAAAAAATGGATAAGTAGGCGACATCAGACATGACCTCCAATCATCATAACAAATTAAAAGGAGGAAGCAACAAATAAGCCAGCTAAAATGTCAAAAAAAGTCAAGTACCCTGGTTCCCTTTTCCTTCAAATCCTATAAAAATGAAATTCACAGGAACTGGAAGGTACATAGAATCCACTTCCTGAAGCATTAGATAATTTGCAATATTACCTGAAACGCAGATTAAGAAATTGAAAAAGAGGTTAATGGTCTTTCAGTTAAACTATCAGATTTCAAATCAGAAAAGAAGCAACAGCAGCTTGAATAATTCTTGAAAAAATAAAAGATTTTTATATAAAGAAAAATTAAATTCCATTGATATCCAGTGTTAATTGGGTATAATCAAGGTTCATTTGTTAATTGGGTATAAGCAAGGTTCATTTGTGTCATATTTTCTCAAGTAAATTATCATCTGCAGGCATAACAAATGATGAGACTGTTCACTAAATGTGTTCACAGAAACTACTTGATTTTCTAATGAATCTATCATGCTTTCCCACAAGCAACAAGGGGAATGAGCAAAAGATGAAGGTATCCTTGAAGTTCCTTGGAAGTTGATGAAACAGAGGTGAAATTTTGTTCTTAATTCAAACAACTGACAAGTATCACAGCATCTGAGTTTAGAGAACTGCCTCGCCCTTCCGAAAATATTTTGCCACTTCTTGCCTCCACTTAATATTTGGAGCTAGAGAAGACACCCAAGCTTAGATAAAGACCTGAACTAAACTCTAAGCATAAATCCTAGTAGTAGTAGTTAAAACCCTGAACCCAAAGAAGGCAAGGTGTAGAGCGTTAATTGGTTAAAGATTTTATCAATAATATGGCCATCTAGTAAAAGGTTTTGAGCCCAACAAATCACGATTAAATATATGCAAAGCTGTCTTGCTAGAAGAAAATTTTACAGATAACTTTTATGCTAAAAATTCAGTAAATACACTACACTGATAATTTTAACAACTGAAAAGCAAATGCTACTTGCTAGCATATGCATGGAAATCTATTAATAATAATAACAAATAAAAATAGAGACGGGAATCACCAGCCTTAGTGTAATTGAGGGCTCCTGCTTTTCCAGGGCTTAAAGACTTCAAATCATCAAAATCTGCTTCAACAGGAAGAAAAATGTAAAAACAAGGAGAAATGAAGATGCGAAACTAACAGTAATGAGAAAGACGCATAGCATATGAACATACCGCCACGAATAACAGCCTCACTCCAAAATCTGCTCTTCTCTTTGAGATTGAACAAAGAAAATACCGATGATCTGCGAGTTCCAAGAGGAGACCCATACGATCCACTCACTATTAACTGATACCAAATGTTTCAACGAATCAGTTAGTTTACAAATTATGAATCACAGAAACCCTAAAAATGCTCCACTTGCACTGTGAAATAAAAGAAATTGAGAATCTAATAAAATCAGTGAAACAAGAAACCCTGAAGCCCCTGTGCACCTGTAAAAGACTGCAGATTAAGATGCAACTAGCGAAACGACTACTACAACCCATCCCTCTCGCGCTACTCCCTTCGTCTTTCTTCAGTTTCTGAAACAGAGGAAGCTTGATTGCTAGCTAATTTTGACGTGTAATTTTCACTGGGTTAATTGCTGAAACACTTCTCGGATTTTATTGTGATCTACAATTTAGTCCTTATTATTGCTCGCTCTCCTTCTATTCGATGGTTGGTGACGGCAAATTATATCATGGACCCCTGTCTATGTTGTTACATGGACCAGGGGCCGTCACACGTGGAAAATGAAAAATAGTGCGCTCCTTTCCTTTTTTTTTTTTTACGTTTTCTGTTAACGTCTGTTAGTACAAATACGTTTTCTTCTTCTTTGAGACTTTTTCTTTTTTGAAACTCTTTTTTTTTT